>JAJGQC010000370.1:0-25000 GCA_021014325.1 Plazaster borealis
AATCTTTTTCAACTTCACAAAGTTTCATATTCTTTTTCCATGGAATTTTTACCAGTGAAGCCAAGGGAAAATGTTCATTCAAGTGTCCCAAGACCTGCTAAGCCAGCCCAACAAGCGAAACTTAAGGGACTGAAATATTGGCATTAACCCAATTAGGAGATTTATGGACGTTTTCGAACAGCAACTATATTTTGAGTTTAATTAGTATATTAAATGATTTCTGCATTTATGAAATTTTGAGACGACATTGTAATACGATAATTACAAACATTACTGATGCATTGAATGTCAAATCGGAACAGGTGACAGCAAAACTTGGACATTAAAAAGTAGTTGCAGAATACAACCAAAATAGTAAAACTGCCTTTAAAACATAACCATTCAACTCATGACAAATTATTTACGAAGTCTTAGTTTCTTCCAATTTTCATTTTATTTTATGAGGACAATTAAACTATAAAAACAATGACAAGTTTGCTTTAACATTATCATATATGTCTCCAATACATCAAATTAATTCAATTTAATTGGCAAGAATTTAAATTAACAAATAGTTAGATATGAGATTAGTTATAAAAAGAAAATAGGTCAATTTAAGTCACAGCCATTTTGTTTTCTTTGTTCAACCCAAAATTAAATTAAAATATACCCAGTAAGTTTATACCTTGTGGTCTATTACTTGAAGCATACAATTTGTAACAATTCAGCCTTAACAATAAATGAAGTGCATTTTAAAATTGATCAAATTAATTAAATATTTAATTTTTCGTCATACTGATTGGCACTTACCTCACATAACACGGTTTTGAAATTTGATATAATCAAGAGAGCTCGATTCAAGAACAATTTTTTTAACAATGTAAATAAATGTTTTTGGTGGGGACAGTAACAACATATGGGCAAAAGAGTTGGAATTTTAAACTTTAAAAATACACAAGAAAGATGAACACGTAAAAATAACCTCAGGGTACTGAAAACACAAGTGCATAAAATTTGTTGATATAAAAATTGCCAAAACATTGCATTAAAAATGACTGAAGATGTTAAAGACTGGAGGCAAATTAAAATGCCTCTCTGGACATCTGGGCCTTCCCTCAAGAAGTCCATCTTGACGTTTTCAATCCTCAATAGCTCTCTTTCCACTTCCAAATGTCTGATGTTTGCTGCCCTTAGACTTGGTCATCACTGTTCTAAGAGCATGTTATTGTTGTTGCTACATGCTGTTGACATTGTTGTTGCTGTTATTGAGATTGCCGCTGCTTTTGATGACATTGCTACTGCTGCTTATCAAGTTACAGGTTGTCTCATCCACCTGTGATTCTGAATCCTGTAATTTTGATTCCTGCAAGTATAAAAGAAATGCTGAAAATATGATTAAATTCATATTTACTGAGTGCTGAGTGATTCAGCTAGACCTTTCAAAGATTTGTTCTTTGGTTCTAAGGCTACACTTACATAAACAATATTTTGTTAACGAACTTACCCAACTGTACCTCAAGTGATAAAGAATTGGTCTCTGCGTCCTGCCCATCAATCCCATGTTTCAAATGTGGTGCCAAGGCATCCTGAACACTTGCTCAAGTGTTGGATTTGTCGGAGGTACTGATCCACCACCTGAAACAATTTAGGAAAATTATAATCATGTCATTTATTTCTTAAAAACAAAAAATTATTAAGTTGACTAACGGTAGTTGGATTATAGCTTAAAACAGGGAAATCATTTCACAAGTTTTTAAAAATGAACATAGATCCAGTCATGCTATTGTGTACACTTTGTACACGTTATGGGATTGATAATCAAGCTTAAAAAGTGAGCAGCTGTGTGTGGCTTTTTGTTATTAATATTTTTATTACAAGGATAACATATTTTTATTTTTACCAAGTTTAAATTTAGAATGACTCAATTTAATGTTTACCTTTTTTAGCAGTGTTTCGCTTTCCCAAATAGCTTATGAGAAGTGCTTTCAAAAAATCTGCCAGTACCTGCAGCTCAGTAGCAGCTGAAAGTTGTACATCTAGACCTGTTGCCTTTGTCAAAAAATAAAAGAAGTGGAAAGTTAAGGAAAATTTTAAGAAACAAATGTTTTAAAAATGCAGTAGAAATTGTCATTGGTTTTAATAAAATATTGACTGCCAAACATGTATAGTAAAATTGTGAAAATCAGACAATTAAGATAATTATAAAAACATTGTAAAATTTGAATGAAGATGTGTATTTACTATTGCCTACAGTTAACAGAATTAAAAATTAAGGCCTCAACAAGACCCCCAACCCACACACAAGAAAATCAACACCCCATTCCAACAAAGAAACAAAAACAAAAACAAAACACACACAACACTAACAAAACATTGATCTATAAAAAAACTTTAGTGACTCAACTAAAATTAATGTACCATCCGGAACTAAGGAAATGCTGGGGTGCTCTGCCAATGCCGAGTTTGCAATAAAAATATTTCGCCGAATACAAATTATTTCAATTAAAAAATATATATATTTAATAAAATATTATTATGATTTTGGTTAAAACATTTTAAAACCGAAGGGACTTGATGTTGAAACTAATCTTTAGATTTTTCTAGTCACAATAGGCAGTGTACCTTGAATTTTATATTTTACTTTCGTGAACATATTTTTGGCCTTTTTTGTTTCATTGAATTGAACTGCATGTGTATGCCAAATTATCAATGACTGATGCTCTATTTCTTCACAAAGAAAGCAGTTTCATGTACGAAATTTTCACATTTTGTGTAGTGTATTAGTTACTCCTTACATTAGTGAAGTATCACTTTTTTATTTGAAGGCAATTGGATAAAGCAGAAGAAACAAAATTGGTTACAAAACGCTAACCACTGCCCTCTTGCATGCACCGTGACAGCACCACTATTTTGATGGGGAAATGGATGCAGTTGCACCGTTGCTGTCACTCCATGATTCACGCTATGACCATAACTGTGTCTAGTGACCAGAAAATTGCCACTTTATTTACACTAAATAAAAGACATGACATCTTCAATTACTGTACTGTCTAACCAAGAAAGAAAACACTCTTTTCCCACACAAAAATCAACAACAAAACGTATAAAATCTACTCACCACTCACGCTGAAAAACAAGATGGCCGACTTGAGAAAAGTTTTGACAGCTCAAAGTTGCTCTCTGTGTCAAAGGTCGCGCTTTAGCCTCTGTCAATAATATTGAAGTCTTAAGATACAATTAATATTAATCTTATCTTAAACTCGATCGATCTTACGCTAAAATTGATTTTATGAAACAGAATTTAACAATTAATTGTAGACTAAGATTGATTCAGACTTAAGATTAATAGTTAAGATTAATTGTTTAATGTTCTTTATGAAACACCCCCCAGGACTTGTAAGTATACACACTGTGCGAGTCTCACAAGTTTGTTTCCTTAAAGCAATGTATGTGGGAACCCAAGATCCCGAAAAGGTTCAAATGTACACACGAGACTTGCATGGTCAACAAAGGACCAATTTAATATAGCTTTTCATTATTTTAAAATTTTCCTTGGGTTTGTGAGTTGAATTCTCAACTGTAGTATCCTCGCAAAAGATACTACACAAAAAGGTACCCAAAAAATGCGCACATCGCTTAAAATGCGCACAGCACAGAAACGCATAGGGGAATCAGACTTCCAAAATGATGCAACCAATAGTGGGTGATGACATCAGAGGTGAATGAGCTCCTGTGTGAAGGATACAAATCACACATGGGTCTAAAACATTTGAATCTGTGTAAGACTTGCACAGTCTATTGGCCATTCTTTTGGCATACCTAGATTCTGCTCAACTTACCTCAGATCTTCATCATTGCAATTCTTGTACCTCTTAGGGTAGAATTTTTCAAATGTGCTATCCAGGGTTTGGTTAGTACTGACAGATGCTGAGCACAGGGACGGAAGTTCTACATTGGTGACACTTGGTCTATAATCGTTATACTCAATCTGTTACAGAAAAACAATAAACAAGAACCTAGATTATACAACAGTCTAACAAACAAAAAAGAATATTAAATCATTCAAAAACAGAAATGACTTATGACGTATACAATACAATACAGTACAATAAATACATTTATAGAGCGCTCTTACTCATCAAAGATGGTTACACAGCGCTGAAAAGAGTCTAGAAAATTGACCAATAATAGAGTACAAAATGTGGGTCATTGTTTAAAAAGATGAGTTTTCAGAGCCTTCTTAAAAGGGTCCAAGGAAGGGTAGTAGCGGATGCACAGTGGAAGCTCATTCCAGAGTCAAGGTACATATGCGTGTCTCTTTAAAACTATCTAACACTAGATTAGAGGTTAATGGTATAGAGAGGTTTGCAATGAGATCAAATTGTTCAAAGTTATGGGTCTTTAAATATTGACCCTACCATATCCTTGCAAATACTACACTCAACACACGGCTGAACAGTTAAGAGCATCAAACTCAAGCTCTGGTGTTTCTGATCAGCAGAGTGTGGGTTCGAGTCCCAGTAGTAGCACTTGTGTCCTTGAGCAAGATACTTTACCATAATTGCTTTGTCCTTCAGATGGGACAATATGCAGTAGGTCCTGTGTACTAGGATTGGTAGTGCACGTAAAAGAACCCAGAACACTCAATATAATAATGTGTTTCATTTGAAACAACTGTGACATATAATTAAACATCTAGAGTCTGTGAGAACCAGCACAACTTCAATGTTGCAGGTCTGCAAACATACATGCAGCTTTCTACAAATCAATACATCAGAATATACAATAGATTTCACCCAAATGATGTTCTTACAGAGGACATTGGTATTTGCTATAATTTTCAACCCCCACTTTATGATGCCATACCCAGAAGTAGGCAAGACCAAAGATGGGACCAACTCTAAAAATTCTCTTTGATCCATTTTTAACCCTCACATTACGTTTCATGCTTCTACCCAAACATGCACAATTTGTTGTTGGGCAGCTTTACAGATTAACTGTTACTTAATAACACATACAACAACTGCTTCTTTACACACAATTCATAGCATCTGGTCTAAAAACCAATCTGGTTAGAACATTTATCCAACAAATCATTGAATGATATTGAATGATCGGTCATTAGGAGTAAGGATAAACCCTATTGATGAGTCTACTATTACATGCAGAAAACCTGGATAGAATTTTCCCTGGTTCAGTCTTTATCTATGTACCACAGCGATCTTGAAGCCTTTTGATCAACCACATCATAGAAAGTGCAGAGGTTGTTCTGCAGCCCTACTCATTTCCTTAATTCATTGCATATTTTTGCTTGTATTTGATGGATTTGTTATTGCACAACAGGACAATGTACAAGTAAGATTAGAAGATTTTGATGGTGTAGGAAGTAAGAACTGAGTAGGTTTAAGGGTAACAGCCGTATGAATTAAGTCTCTTTTGAGAGAAATGTTTCTGAGAACAAACAGGTTGAGATGAAGTCGAGACTGTTCTAGATCTAACCCCAGTTATTCTCAAAGCCAAGACTTCTCCCTGAAAAGACTGAATTCACATAGCTGTTACTGATAAACCTACTCAGCTGTTAGAACTGTGTCTACTGATCTTGGTCCAAAAAAATGCACATTGAACTACAAAGGATTTTGATGGGTGGATTTGGGATAGCTCATAGGCAAACAACTTGGGACTTTGAGTTAAACACACATGTGTCAACTTCTGACAGATTCAACCCACTAATTTTGTGATTATTTATTTATTTTGTATCATAATCAACAGTGAATAACTACCAATAACAAAAAAAGATGGACCTCTAATGTTAAATGATAGATGTACTTTATATAATTATGAAGTTTGTTAAACTTACTATGTGCAGGCTCCCTTCAGATGGACAAAGCAAATACCCTACAACAAATTTGTCCTTCAGATGAGACATTATACTGCAAGTCCAAAGTTTTGTGTATTGCATGTAAAAGAACCCATTGTATTTATTGTGAAAGGGAAATGGCTTGCCCCCGTGTTTCTAGCTGTTGCAGTGAAAAGTGCCATAGTGCCTCTTAACGCTTAAAAGGCACTTTGAATGAGACATCATTCAATATTTCCTATACAAAAAAAACCTTTCATCTATGTGAGATCAATCTTAATTGCATCATTTTCGGAGTCACTCACTGTGCAATGGCAGACCATAATATGCAGACAGTAGCTGTGTATGACATCAGTGCAAGGGGTCAAAATAAATCCTAGGAATATTACGGAGCAAACCTCAATAATGAGTAATTGACAAGATGGTTAATCTTTAGTCCTATTTTGTCACCTGTGCCATAAGTGCAGCAAGCTCCAGCGCCAGCTCCCTGTTGATTGGGAACCAACCATTGATGATGTCATCATTAACCTGGTAGGTCAACAGCAGCCGCTCGCGCTCAGTTTCCCTCTTTGTGCGGTGTCGAAAGTACAACCTGGATGGCAGGAAATGAACAATTTAACTCTGGGAATAACTGCAAATTAAATTTGCTAACATTTCCTCAGTGTTAAATCAAATATTCTGGGTGCGGAAGTAATAAAGTCAACTGGTCTTTTACCTGATTGAAACCAGATTGTTGATTAATTTCTTGTTATTGTCTTGATTTATATTCTAGAGCTGAATTAAGAGCAGAGAGTCGGATATGACAGTTATGGTTTCAATTACCCACACTGGCAGTTATCTGTCAACCCCATTACCCTCTGGAGAATTATTGGGTTACTTTCACAAAACTGAAACAAATGTTATTCATACAAACAGTGATTTAACCATGCCCTTGTAGGACTCTGCCTCTGTGCTGTACATTAATACAGAGTCCTAGTTGTGAAGGGTCTGGTGCAGTGGAGAAAATGTTCAGCTTTCTTGCAATTTAAATCTTACCTGTAAAAAGCTACTAATTTCAACTCATGGTACAAGAATTTGGAAGTCAAATATTCTTCCTTAATCTGTCACTTAAAAAAAACCCAAATCCAGCTCTCAGGATGAAAGCCTAATGTGTGTATTTGCGCTGATAACGTGCATCACAGTACGCACTAATTAAAATGTATTGCGAAAAACAAGCAATAGTCGTGCACTGTGATGTGCCACTGAATTAACGCATGTACAATGAGGATTAAAGAGATCAGCAAAGTTGTGTGCTGAGCGATTTTAGAAAAATGCAAGATTAAAAATGAAATGTTGACTTCCAAACGCCAGCGCCCAGAAGTATTTGTCCATGGAATACTAAGAAGGCTAAACCCACAGCTTTGAACAGGTAAGAATTAAAGTATAAATGGAACAAAATTGTCCACCCTGAAAAGACTGACTAATATCTACACTCACTCTAGTATTTATATGAAAGTGACTGTTCTCCAGGCAATGATTTCCTCTAGCCAACAGGAGTATCACCTGAAAGACTCAGTGGTTGTCATGATCTCTGACAAATTCATAAACAAATTCAGAGTTGTAGGTTCGCCATTTGGAACACAGTTAGTACTTTAACCAACTGTCCTGCAAAATATCTCTGCATGAAGTATTGCCTTTAAAAAAACAGAATATTTCTGTTCCATTGCAAGGGAAAAAATGTATAAAAATGTAACAAAACATGTAGGCTTTATGCACTGAAGGCATACACAGCTTCATTGTATTTTATGTTGAATCTTTCACAGTTTAAATGAATGTACTCCTTTAAAGACAAACTAGTGCCATCCGTAAGTTGGAATTAACCCAAGGCATTTTGTGCCACTTACACACACCCCCGAAGCCAGGACTGTTGTACTTGTTAATTATCACCTTGTATCTTCTTTAATTGAATCACTCTGATTCATAAAAACAGTGTTACACACCCTGCATGCCCTGGTCATTACAGATGTTACCACAAGTCATTGACATAAGGTGGCCTTGATGCACAATATTTTCTTGGCAATGATTACAAATGGGGACTTTAGTGAAATACACTCCTAGTCTTAGATTGTTATAAGTAGGATACAGCATTGGATTTAGGAAGAGTGAAGTCATTCCAATCCTCTGGCTTTCAATAAACACACCATACAACCAACCTGCCAAATATTCATTCAATTATAAGGTCTGGGTTCTTGAGAAAATACAAAAATTTAAAAAGAGGGTATACATTTTGCCAGGGATTTTGCGTACGCTCATATTGGGCTTATTTCGATTGCCGCACTAAAAACAAATTTTTGAGGTCCTCAAATGCTATTTCCTTGAGTTTGACAGTATCTCAGACCACAAAATTTCACCACTTATGAATTAACACTGGTATAACCTTTAAAATCAGTGAAATTCCAATATAACTTCTTGTTCATATAATTACAATTTCTTTACTTGACCTATAATTTTTCATGGATATTTTCTTACCTGTTTTTGTAAGTGAGTCGAACCATTCTTGCCGTTTCCCATTTACCAGTCTGAGTCTCTTTTAAGGTTTGTTCCCATTTGGAAATCACATCACAAATCTATCATGGAAAACACATACACTAATTATAAAGCTTCATTCTTCTTTTAAGTCTCAGATTTTAATAAAAACAAATAATATTCCAGAAAAACATCCTACATACAAAAACTGCAAAAGTTACATCAAAAGCATGTTTCTTATAAATCATTGTTGACACACTTTCATTATTTTTATATGTCGTATTTCATATTTGTTTTTGATGTTTCTACAGAGTTGTAAGCATGAGTCATGATCATGTCAAAAACTTTTCAAATTTGTCGCAGTAAGCTGCCACAAACTACACAGTCAACCCTCCCACTGTCTGACCATTCAATATCATCCACATGGTTTTGAAAGATAGATAAACTATGCAAGCATGAAGTACATCATGTGGTGAAAGCATCTACATCGTACAGAGTCCACCCTCGTATTGTTAAACCATTTCATACCATCCAAGTAGTTTTGATGCACCATGCGAGCCTTCAATGTGATATCATGTGGTTAATGCATTTCAAAAAAACAAATAGTTTTGTGTACAGTTGTACCACTATACACAACCAGAGCCAATTTCATAGAGCTGCTTAAGTCAAAAAGAGCAGGATACCAGTCATACATGGTACATGTGATATGGTATTTTTGCTGGTAACCTTGTTCCGGTAAGCATAATTTTGTTGTCCTTAGCTATTTGTTTGTGCTTATGCAGCTCTATGAAATTGGACCCTGTACAAATGAATTGTTTCATATGGTTGGTGAACTCACTGAACAATAGTACCAAGAGTAGGAGGGTTAATGGAAAATGTCATAACAAAGATCCAGCGAGAGTATAGACTAACCTTAGCTGTAGGGTGCAAGCAATGTTCAATCTCCCTACCACAGGGGTCATCTGTAAACAGTGCAAACCCACTCTCTTCAATATCTCTCATGTTGATCTTATGGTTCAGTGTGTTCAGTAAATCCTTCACTGTGGTGGAACCATCAAACCCTACAACCTACAAAGCAAAATTAATATCAAGAATACTTTAAGTCTGAAGGGCCTTGTAATATGAGGCAATAGACTGTGCAAGTCTCACTTGTATTGTAACAGTTGGAGACCGATTTTGTTTCCTTTACAGGAACTAAAAAGTTCTCAGAAGTTAACATTATATGCACAAGACTTGCACAGCAACCAGCTGGACTGCACGCAAAGGTGTATGTTGCCTACTTGTTTCATATGCAAATAAGTATTTTAAAGGTAAATGACATCATTGGTTTCTGAATGAGTATATTCTAGTAAGGTTTGCGGTAACACAATGTACATGAATTTCTCTTATGAGTTATGGTGGTTCTGAAAAGAACCAAATGGTGTAATGACTTGACTAAATTTACCATAGAAACCTGTGAAAATTTCATCCAATTAGATGTCACTTGAAGTCGAACAATGAAAAACAATTTTAGAACTGACTCCCAAAATGGCCGAAATGATAGACGCCCATTGTGCAGAGGTGCGTTCTGCGTCGTGCAAGGGGTCAATAGGAGGTTTTTTTTAATGAAGGTTTATAGCCAAGCTTCACAGTGACTCTTACCTGGTAGTTACCATTCATGAAGTGGACCGGCATACTGATGGGGAAGGAATGGTGATAGGGGTGTCTCTGTAAAATAGATAACACCTCCAGGCGAGATGGCTTGGCTTCCCTCCCTCCTTTGTGAATGGTACGTTCCAATGACCTCTGACAGAACAGAGCATACTTGCCAATGTCATTCCTGTAGAAATCAATTAAATATTTGGAATTTAATAACTAGTATTTACGGTAAATCCCATCCCAATACAATACATAATAGATTAAGGTATTGAGAGGCTGGAGACAGACTTCTTCAGAAATTGTACTGAAGGGTTGAAACCCTTGCACTCTAGCTAAGAAATGTTCAAATCAATCAAAACTCTCCAGTCTAAATTAGTTCCACAACCTACTGTTTGATAACATTAGATATTTTTTACTGTGCAAAACCAAATCAATCAAACTATGGCAAAATCAGAGGATTGTTTGTGGGAGATTTAAGATAACTGCAGTATGAATGAGCATCAGCAAAGAACTCACTTTGTGTCAGCATGTCGACATAGATGTGCCTTGAGAAACCAGAGATACTTCTGCTGAGGCAGGAACAGCACACAGCACATCGCCAACAGCTGCCATGCCTGCATGACTAGGTAAGTGTCGTGGCTACTGACCTGGACGGGTTCAGAGGTCAGATCAGTCATGGACGAAGAACGCGACACCTGGGCGTCGCACCCAAACCAGGAGAAGTTACCACAAAACAGGGACTGTGGTTGAGGGCGGTGTTTTGGGGGTGTGGTTTGGTGTTTTATTTGTGGGCGTCATGGGATGAAGAGCCGTGTTGGAGGAGGTGGTGACAACATTGGCGAAAACAAAAATAACCAAGAAATGACACAACAAAAACAAATAATAAGCAAACAAAAATAAAGCAGGTGTTTAAAATAATAAGTGTGAAAGATAACAATCTATGTATCAATTTATTGTTTCAGTGTAACCATTTTAACAGAGATTTCACACACTGGCTGCTGCAATTACTCTGTTCTTGACAATGACTTATCTCTTATTTTTAGTTTTGCAAACTGAGGTGTAATAATCATGATTTTAGACACAGATAAATTTGAGGCTGTTGTACTCTAAGGTATTTCAGAAATATTTGGTACAACTTGATAATAGTCAAAAGTACAATGTAGTATGTGTATCAAACACTTAAACGTTCTTGCTTTTTCATATATATATGAATTGGTTTCAAATATAATGGTAATATTTGGTTAGTTTCAATTAAATTTACCTCTCATTAGTGCAAACGTTTGACTACTTTTCAATCTATGTTGATTTACAAGCAAGCTATGCCACACTGAAGGATGAAAACAGGCTAACCACGTTCAGAAGATTGCAATGGTTAGTTTCCGTTCATCCAATGCAAAAAGAAACAACAAGGTTGATTGGCAAAAACAAACAAACAAACAAACAAACCAATAAACAAACAAAACTGTACAAATAAAGCCAACCAATTACATGCACGAAAAGCATGGTGCAAATAATGACTAAAAAGCCAAGTATCCCCCCCCCCCCCGAAAGAAAAACAAAACTGCCAAATAAACACAGCAAACAAGGCATGCAGGGCTTCATACGCCAAGGGATCAAGGGTCAAGGGGTCAGGGATCAATGGTAATATGCAAGCACTTGAAATGGGGAAGGGTTTATGAATCAAGCCTTATGGGATCAGGTCAACTGAGGTTGGGACATCATTTACATCAAAATGGTGGTCAGATAAATCCAGTATTCAAATGAAGTTTTGAGGGAAGTATTTCTTTGCCCCCTCCCCCATAATCCATTAAAATATAAAAAATATAGGAAAGGCATTTCATAACAGATTGCCATACTTCCCTGAAAACTGATATCATTTGAATACTTGACCAATGCAGTATTGAAATCTACGGTATTAAATATTGTTCATTAATGTAAGCTTGCATAAAACAAGATATCCGCCGGGTGTCTATATCACAGTCTCACATGAGCCAAATCTTTTGGATTAGTGAAGATTTTCTATTCAGAAGATTTTGGGTAACAGTTGTCATATTATTACTGACTGGAACGCAATAAACCATGAAACAATAGGGTTTTTATTAAAACTCTGCAATATGAGATAGCGTGCAATATTATATGATTTGGTGAAGAAGTCATTTGTTAATTCAATTTACATAATGTCTGTCACAATGCCATGCTCGGTCACAGCTGAATGCTCAGTTTGAACTCCTCAGACTAAATACAGTGCTGCTAAGTCACATGGTTAGGGGCAAGCTTTTGTATTACAACTTCCAAATCAGCAACGACAGGTATCCTTGTGCCACAAAATTCATTGAGACTTGTATACGAGTGTTCACAATCTCGTATGTAACTATGCAAAAGCTTACCCCTAACCTGCAACATACATGTAGTAATAATGGATTTAGTCTGAGGAATTCAAATTGAGCATTAACTTGTGACCAAAGAAGGCTATGTACCAGACACCATTCAAATCTAATTCACAACTGGTTTAATCATTTGCACTGCACACGATTAGTTCTATACATAGTTACTTCAATCAATGAGCAGGTGTCTAAAACCCGGTTCATACTTCACGCAGATTGCAAAAGAAGGGAAAACAATGCATTATGATGAATTGCACCAAAAAAATTTGCTTAGCATACGCTTCCACGCTAAGTATGAACCAGGTTCGATTACGAGCAGTCCGTTAACAAGCTTGCAAATAGCATTGAAGGTGAATGGACTAATCAAGATTTGTTTTGTAATCAGTCAGAGCAATTATAAATCAAGCCTGGGATATGTTTCAAGAAGGGCAAAACTGGATTAGTAATTCAAAGCTG
Source organism: Plazaster borealis (assembly GCA_021014325.1). Taxonomy (NCBI): domain Eukaryota; kingdom Metazoa; phylum Echinodermata; class Asteroidea; order Forcipulatida; family Labidiasteridae; genus Plazaster; species Plazaster borealis. Next base: position 12,817 of record JAJGQC010000370.1, read on the forward strand.
GCAACTAAGCAAACGTTCTCAAACCACTCCAAACTGTGTTTTCTATTTTTGGCTTCTTGGTTGCTATGGTTACCTGTATACTAGATGATGACGACGAGCCAGGCAGACATCTTGTTGTCTGTTTGATTAGTTGACAGTACATCTCATTCTGGAGTTCGGGATGTGAGAGGCACGTCTGCAATGCATTCTGGGCTAAGCTGATGTGATAGTCGATAGCGAGTGTGTCCATCTGGACTGTGATGAAGAGATTGCACGACTACGGAAAGACAATGTGTCAAAATAAACATTTACAACAACAAAATATCAGTGCCAGTAGCTCATTAACAAAACACAATCTATTTGCAATCATTGGTTAACATTTCTGCAACAAGGTTTGCTAAAAAAAGGACAGTTGTAGAAAAAGAATCTCTGAAAGGACTCAGCCAGTGAACAGGAAAGTATAGGTTTATCATTTAAAATACTTAGTATTTTCCATAAATTTTCACAATTTTCTCCAAGGTCAAAGTCTTCATGAATCAAAAGTATTCAAAATTCTTAACGATTCTCCTCTATTGCTTATCACACCATGATTCAAGTGTTAAAACAAATTCTTTATTCTGATGCGATCATTACATCATTGACATTGTTTGTGGTACACTGTACCCGCTGCAAATTACAGCATCCCAACTGACTAGGCGACTATCTGACACTCACCTTGCCTAGTTTGACAGCTTCTTTCTTCAGTGGTTCAGAAGGCAGTGTTGTTAATGGTTTTTCTATACTCTCCTTGCTGTAACACAGCATAGGGTGTTTCCAGCAGGAGCTGCCAGGGTCTCCATCAGTTACCATTAATCTGGAGATAAGCTTTTCAAACTCTGTGCCTGTTTCCGAGTTACCGCCTCCTGATGCTACTAGCAGATGATATAACCAGTTATCCTGTGAGCAACAAGACAAACCTTAATTGTAATGATTCTGTAGTAGCAGTTGCCTGGGGAGATGTGATATGCCTTGTTTATAGAATTACAACCCGGAAAAACAAAACTAATAACAGCGTTTAACCCTCTCACTGTCTGACCATTCACTATTTTCCACACGGTTTTGAATGACATAATAAAAATAATAATACGCAGTTCTTATATAGCGCTTTATACTTCCGATGGGTGTCTCAAAGCGCTAAGTATTTTTTCCTACAAGGTAAGTGGAGTTACATGTTGAAGTATGAGACCTATTCCTTTGCATAGCAGCATGTAATGATTTACAAGGTGCTGTGGCGCAATATTGCAGCCAATCAAACCAGGAACACCTGGGCGAACCCCTTCTCTTTACGATAAGTGCACTGGGTTCTTTTACGTGCATTATACACAACACACGGGACCTACGGCTCAACGTCCCATCCGAAGGATGAAGCATGTGGTTAAGTGCCTTACTTAAGGACACAAGTGTCACGACTGGGATTCGAACCCACACTCTGCTGATCAGAAACACCAGAGCTTGAGTTCGGTGTTCTTATTCGCTCGGCCACGACACGCCACTTTTCCAGCCTGTAATTGACAGCATTTTTGGAATGTGTCTACACAGTACACAGCCAACCCTCCTACTGTCTGACCATTCACTATTATCCACATGGTTTTGAATGATACGCACTTTGTCAGCATGTAATAGAATTTTCTTTATTCTTATTTTCACTAACAAGCTTCCACCGAATTCGATGAAATTTTCACAAGTTGGTTGAATGGTATAAATATTGAATCTCTTCTACACAAACAATGGTGTACTCTTCCTTTGAACTGTGAATACCTGTGCTTATGAAACCATTACAAATTATAATGTAATTCCAGACAACTGCAGGACTGTAATGATTGTGTATTTCACAAACTAATGTACCTTCCCCACTTGACTCGTTCAGTGCCTGCTTTTTTGTGTTTTGAACCTGTATTAGAAAATATATATAAGTCTTTCTCACCAAACAAAATGTATCTTGCTGATTTGTATTGCCTTGGTACATCCCAAAGTCAATAGTATACTTCTTGAGTGATAATGCCCTCTCGTGATAACATGTATAATATGGGTCGTACGTGTACGATTGATGATACTTTTTGAGTACATAAATTAGATAAGTAGGATTTGAAACTTTGCATGGTGGAAATACGATATACAAAGGTTTGCGGTAACACCATGTAATATCTCTAAATGAGTTGGGGTGGTGAGTTGAAACCAACGGTTCTTTTCAGAACCACCCCAACTCATATAGAGATATTACATGGTGTTACCGCAAACCTTTCCATATTACATAAATTAGATAGTACATGTACGACCTTGGCACTGAAAGAGTTAAGGTGATGATGATTGGAAGAGATGAAGCCTACCTTATCTTCTTTACTTGTGAATACGAGATACGTAGGGCTCTGTTGAACCGGCTGTTTAGCTGGTGTTACACACAATGAATACTGACATTCCGTCTTGCCATCCCCTTCATCATCTGAGTTCTGTGATTGGTCAACTTCTTCCACTGATGCATCGTTCATCTCAATGAAGCCCATGGGTGCCTTCATCAAAAGACATGATTGTCAATTTATTGGATGATTTGGGGTTGTTAGCGTAAATGAGCCAAAATGATCTTAAAAACCATAGAACCTGGGTAGTGTTAGTTTATTGAATACTCTTCAAACTAATACACAAATATAACATGGCTTGAGGGTGAACAGTCGATATAAGCTCCCCCAGGTATAGACCATGCAAATCTCGCACGTATTCAAATATTTTTGGGACCACTTTGGTCCAAGTACATTGCTTAAACACGTGAAGGAAAAAACTCGCGCATTTTAATGGGTCACAATTTTCAGATATGCGCAAGACATGCATAGTCTATTGCAAGTTGATGAACAAGTTCCTGAGGCAAAACCGAGGGAACTAGTTCGTCAACCAACTTCCAATACTGAGGGGAGCTCATATCGACTGTCCATCCGAAATAAACCATGTTATATTTGTTCAGCTATACCTCATACTTCTCTAGTTTGGCATCATTCAGCTTGGGAAAACACGGATTGACATTACATGTGCCACCATCTTTGTGTATGTGTATGTGTAGCTGGGGCGATGTATGCGTGTGTACACCACACTCGTGTGACAATTCAACGATTGCTTTGTAAAGACCATGTGTAGTATTGTGCATTCGGCAGTCTGCTATGCATGGGTATTTACCCTGTGCATGAATACTGGCGCTTGCTTGGTAAAGAGCAAAAATACCATCTGGCACTTGATGGTGAATGGTCCCGTGAGAATTTGGCTCTCGATCATGAATATAATCGGCTCTCGATCATATAATTATGTATTATTTACATGTGACCCCAGGGCCCCCTGAGAGGTTCTTTGATAACTGATGGGGCTACCCTGGTAAACAAGACAAAATACATAAATAGCTACATATGTATGAGGTATAGTGAACAAATACATTCCCAAGCAAACCATGGGACATCTCATAATATAATGATCATTTTCAATATTTGCATTAAAGTAAAAAAACAAAATCCCAGATTTTCAATGTACCTTCAGGCTTTTCCAAATGAACAGCCGTCTTGTATTTCAAAAGAATTATGTCTTTTATGGACCGCAGCATATACAACAGTAATTACTCTTTGCATAGGCAGTATGGCAATGCTATCCACTCGGGTGCTCAGTCTGTTCTCAAGTCTACATTAATGATTGAGACAGACGCCGAACTCATCGTCGTTCACGACGGGTAGGTCAAGATGATAGCAGTCAACAGTTGTACATTCAAATATTTTCTTTTATTTCAAAATATATTTTATAAACTAAAATTCTTAACAATCTACAATTTCAATTCAATCGTAGTCTTTGCCTTACACTGCGGTACTCAATGCTTTCCAAGTCCTGCAGGAAAAACAATTAAGACCACCTTCTGCATTCCAAGAGTAGATGTCTGAACAACAAGACCACCAAGCTTGCCCAATCTGGAAAGCACCAAGTGATAATTATACATCAATGGGTAAGCAACTATGCAACTATGTCAGAAAACTACCTTTTCTCCTTGTTTCTTGAAGTAACTGAACTTCTTATGAGCAAGGACACACCAACACATCTTGGAGTGACCGTTCTTGACTTTGGTCAACCAGCCTTCCATAACAGACTTGCCTTCATCACTTCCCTTGTCTACAATGGCCCGTGTGTTGTGCCGGCATAGGACATTGTTCAACACTAGGTACACAAACACAGTTTAATAATATAACTTTTAACACAGACATCTAATGCTTGTATATGAACTGATTTATTATGACAAGCAAACTATCAACCCTCCTACTCTTGGTACATTTTCCAGCGAGTTGACCAATCATTTGACACCATTCAACTGCATGGGTTGTGTACGGTGGCACAACTGTGCACAAAACTATCTGAGGACTGTGTAGATGTAGATGCATTCACCACATGGTATAATGTTGCCGACAGCATAGTGCATATATCAGACAATTGTGTGAATAATATTGAATGGTCAGAAAGTAGGAGGATTAATAGTTTAATTGGAAATTGGTAAGTGAAAATACAAGCATAGATAAGTGATGGTTAGAAGAAAACAAATTGTTGAGGTTTGGTTGATTTTTCTCCTTTCCCACACACATTAAATTTGAATAAATATAAATTATTAAGACAACATTCCCAAATCCGCCAAAAGCTATTCAGGAACTTGTCTGACTTTGTAGAATATGGTCTGTAGGGCTAACAAAAACGCCTTTCATTGGAATAGGTATACCATTCTTTTCTATATGCTCAAACATTTGGGTATTGAGTTACTATAGAGTAGAGTATTTAGGTTTCAGGAGGGTCTCTAGCCAAACAAACTTTGGGGTTAACAATAATGCTTCTAATTTTATACACAGATTACTAGTTCCTGTAACAGTTGACCCTACAGTCTCATAATCAAAGTCAAAGCTGCAATACCTGTGATCCACTCTTCCATGATGGCGGATGACCCTGCCGTCAAGTAGTATGTCCTCTTTGTAGTGACAAGTTCAAAGGTCAGCGAGCCCTCTGAGCGAGAGATCTTAGACAGCGTGTCCAGCGGGATTCTACCTCGAGGCTTCCTACTAGAGTCATTCTGGAGAGAGACGGGGAGGGGAGACAGAGAGGTGGGGGTTTCAAAAAACAGGATGTCACTCAAAGGTCAACAGACTACTCCATGTCTGCTTGATTTGTTCACCCCACTGCTTGGTCTGTTTAAGGATGACCGTACACTTTTAGCTACATTAGCGCTAACTACCCCAAATCCTTCTAAGTCCTTCCTCTAGTTTGGGCGCAAATTAAAACAGTTCAGTACTGCCTGCTGCTATTGAGTCAAGCATGCTTGGCATGAATCCAGGCATGGCAATCTTATCAGAGGTTGAGTTACCGCATGGTGAAGGATCCTACCCTGGTGTTAAGATTAAACAGTTAAAAGCTTACTGGATGCGGGGAAAGTGTTATCCTCGTCTGCCTTCAACAAAAATAACTCTGAAAGTGTTCAAAATATGGCACAGAGTGTCATGGCCGAGCGGTCTAGTGCACTTGGCTCAAGCATGGAGCTCAAGCTATGGTGTTGTCAGAGTGTGGGTTCCGGTCCAGGTCATGGCACTTGTGTCCTTGAGCAAGACACTTGACCATAATTGCTTCATCCTACGGATGGGACATAAAGCCCAAGAACACAATACACTCATCCTTAAGAGAAAGGGCTCGCCCCCATGCTTTATAAAATGTATGCATATGGTAAGTTAAGTTAAACTACATGTATTTTATAGCAAAACGATGTGGCTTTGCATTGAACGCCTCAAGTACGACCCAACCTTCAGGCATGGACTTTCCCTAAAATGTAAGAAAAAACCCCAATGCGGATCGATGAGCAGTATTCAGTCTTTCTCTGTCCCTTAGGACGAGGAAATCTCTATCCCCATGAGGCCATCCATTGATCCGCCACTCAGTCAGCCTTGGCTGCTTCAGGGTCATCACCAGGGACTACTTATAGGTATTTCTCATCAGTTAATCCCTCATTAGTAAGTCAACTATGATGTCAAATCTTAATCAACCCTCCGCAGACAAGTTTTACTGTCCTTTTTATTTATGAATTAAGTACAAGGTTAAAAGTACGATGACTCTTCTTACAGACAATACAAGACAAATCTGTGCCTACAAACTTTTGCTTGTGTGTTTACATACTTCAGGTTACTTAGCATTATTCACGTCAAAGCTAGCACAATAACTTGGTGCTATCCATGCCAGTCATTCTCTGATTTAAAAAAAAACACGACATCCAAATAACCAGTAAAAATCTCATCACTGTTTTTATTGAAAACAACAATGAAAAACAGTTATATTTGTCATTGTTTAGATACATGCTTATTTTGATTGTGGCAATCTAAAAAAGAATTGGTAAAGTTGCTGTTGTCTTGACTTTGACAATATTCCAGAGTGAAATATTTCTCTGTAGGATTGGTACTAGTATGACATTTGTAATCAGGAAGCTTCAGATTTAAACTAATAAATATTCCTTTTTGATAATAACCAATCCTGTACTTTGTCTATGAATACATAAATAGTTCCATTCCCCTCCTACGTGTCTAACTAAAGGTTTCTCACCATAGATTTGTAGTAGCAAAGCTCTCCGTCTCTCAGCACAAACCATCGTCTTTTCCAGCTCTTCATCCTCCCACCAAATTTGGTCAGCCAACCACTCTTTTCCAGAGGACCCTATTCACAATTTAACAAAAACATTTTTAAAAAATTGATTACCTTAAAAACATTTCATACAGCTGTTAAGAACATAAATTCATAAAGCACTGGAAACTTTCACTTTGCAAACAATCCATGTCATGGTTATTGGGAGGGACCTCATTTTGTTCTTAGCAAATATACATTTTTACAGCAAGAATATCAAGAAAAGGTTTTAAAAGTTGTTGCCGTTATAAAGCACCCCCTTTCTAATTTGAAAAATGGGATGCTATGCTGTACATTCATTCATCTACATAAAACTCTTCCAAGGAAATTATTTTTATTAGAGTGCTTTTGTTTTTTGGTAACATGTGGCTATACAAAAGATTAACTGAAAAAGTAAGTAGTAATTAAAAGTCTCAAAAACCGAAAGCAACAAGTCAGCAAACTGGGTGTACAGTGCGATTGACAGCATGAAAATAGATCCAAAACAGAAGAGGGATACAAATATTACATTGGATGGTACAACCGAAAACCCAATATATACAAATTAGCTACTTCACAATAACGTTTGGAGGTTGTCATTGACTGCACAGAATGGAATCTATCGGGAGAGACTATTCAAGTGGTAAGGAGCATGTGTGTAAAATACATGATCTCATGCAGTTGAGTAAACCTGAGGAACAATAAGGAGAATGATTACTATGACAATAGTGATCCACAACTCGAACATCTTTGGCAAAGTTTCATAATGAATTCACACACACTGCTTGTCATGAAAACATATTCAAAATTTATCAACATTTGAAGAACATTCAGCTAGCAGCAAACAGTCTTATCGCAAGTGGGTTTTTTTCAATTCCTCTTTCCGATTGCCAATCATTACAGCAGAAATGACACATAAGATTGTAAGAGACATCAATGTGATGCATTGATTTCCCTATCAGGAGAGTGCTTTGAAATTGCAGACGCATCAAGGTCAGTCAATCAACGCATGTTTACAATGACTCATTTTTTGACCGTATACAATGAGTCTGGAACTCCTCAATGGGGTGCCACTCCAACGTCAGAGAAGTTTCAATTCTCCGATGAAAAGAGACTAATTCCTACAAGGCTTGTTTACAAAACCTACAAACCTGCTTTGGACAGAGGCAAAATGCAATTTAGAAAAATTAGTCAAACCTGTGTGTCGCTGAGACCAACAAGGCGGATGAACAAGGTCCACATTAGACAAGTCCCAACAACATGTAGATTATTACAATACGTGGAGTAATCAGTAGGACCATTGGTGGCAGCCTGCATTGTCCCAGGCGGTTAGGCTCACCAGGTACCTAGCTTTCAATCAATAGATGGTCCACGCTTTCAGGTCTGTACCAATCATTGTTTTACAAGCATTTTTTCTGACTTTGATTCGAGCATCAATGAATAACTTCCCAAGGAGGGTTTTGAGCAAACAGAAACACATCAAGTGAATTACCATGCTGGAGGAAACACCAACTCCCCACGGGGTAGCCGAGTTTCACCCTGCGCAAATTGCCTGATTCCTTGTGTAGGTTATTGCCAACATGTGGAGTCCCAAAAAAAGTCAAAGTTAAAAAATAGCATCACGTCGGAGTATGAAGAGAGTATTATCCGAAAAAAGAAAAAAAAAGAAAACAGGATGGGACTTGGCAGAGAACACGTGGTTCATGTTTGTGTCAAACTGAATAACATTCCAAGCAGGACAAGTGGATGAATGTCAAACGTTTCCTCTTGCAGCCTGTATATCTATCAAGTATTGACATAATTTCAGCTTCCTCCAATGTGCATGGGATGTAGTCAAGATTTATTTAAGGAAGCATGAACACGGTGCCGGATCCCTGCTGTCAGGACAACTTGAAGGGTCTGTCCAGATAACCTCAATATCAATTCTTCTAGCAATAACAGTGAGATGAGTACAATTTTTGTATTAAGGATTTGTGTGGGGGGGTAGTACTTCAGATAACTCTCAAAGTTGTCAAAGCTGTTTGCTATTTGACGGGCCTTAGACATGACTCTGCAATAATTTTATTAAACTTCACAAGATGTTAGATTTCGTATGATTGTACTTCAAACAGACATGTACTTATTTTCATAAAGTTGTTTACAGGTAAGCTAATTTCTATGCTCAAAACAGCAGAAAATTGTGCTTATAAAAACATTTCATAAATGATCAAGAAGTTTGACTGGGCATAAAGGCATTCACAATGGACTTGAATTGTTGCATCACTATTTGCTTACAAGAACCAATGGCAAGTTAGCGTGCCTTTAGTACAGTAGTTATAAAATAGGGATTCTGCTCTGTAAGCAAATGTCTGCTCACAGGCTTTGTGAAATTGACCTCCGTTCAAAACTGTTCATCTTGGATAAGTGTAAATGCTATAAAAGCAAACAGTAATTTGTTTCAATGCATAATAGTTATATATGAAGTAAGATAAAGCATGTGCATGTATTACAAAACTATATAAACTGTTATGGAGGACTTGGACGAGTATTTCACTCAACCAATCCGTGGATACAGTATTAGAACAATAGACAAGAAGGCAAAAATTATCAGGGCTCGAATTTTACACTGGACCGCAGGCCCGAAGCAGTAGTTTTAGTGTCAAGCCAGTAAACTAATGACTGGACAAGTCCGGCGGTCTTGTGTTTATTCAGTTGAATAAGAATACCTTACTCCATGTAATATCCTGTTCAAATATTGACTATGAGTCTGATAGAATACCTTTCAATTGTAATGAAGTATTAATACTCATAGAGAAAAATTAGATAAATCTTCTCTTAAAGGTATCGTACACATTTGGTAATGACTCAAAATATATATTACCATAAAAACTTACTTGGTAACAAGCAACGGAGAGCTGTTGATAGTATAAAACATTGTAGGAAACGACTCCCTCTGAAGTAACGTAGTTTTTGAGAAAGAGGTAATTTCTCACTAAAATAATAAAAACTTCTTGCAAGAAGTTTTTATTCCTATCTGAGAAGCACACAAATTACTACAAGGGTGTTTTTTCTTTCATCATTTTCTTGCAGCTTCGATGACCAATTGAGCCCAAATTTTCACAGGCTTGTTATTTTATGCATATGTTGGGATACAACAAGTGAGAATACTGGTCTTTTACAATTACCAAACGTGTTCAGTGCCTTTAATTTACATGTCTTAGTGCTTGTTCAAATAAAAACAGTTAAATGTATGTTAAGCTGTGTCAGGATGTTTTTTGTCATTTTGATTCTGGTCTTGTAAAAACAATTTTGGTCCAAGAAACATTTTGAGCAACAAGCCCTGTGGTCTTGTGGATTTTCCCCCCAAATTCGACAACTGAATTATCATAATCAGCATCCCACCAATCTTCAAGATGAGGACATGTTTGTTGCTCCCTTCCCTACCCCATCAAGACAACCCCCTCTGCTTCATTGTCATCTTGCTCTCCCAACCATCTGCCCACCTACTAGCACAGTACATGTAGCTCCAAGGGTTTCTTAATAACCATGCACTATTTTGAAACTAGATCTGCAGTTGCATATCTCTAGGGGGTATGTAATGGTGGTGCACCACCGGACCACTGTGTGAAATAAGTAGATGTCTTTGCTTCAGGGGGTAGATTTCTTGCACTGATTGATCTACTGTGTGGGTGGGTGAGCATGTCCACCCGTTAAACACTCAGGACTTTTACAAAACAACGAGGGCATCCTTGGTTTGATATTGTGTACAAAACCCTTGGGATTTTGCTATAAAAAGCAATGTAAGAACAAAGAAAATTGATTTAGCGGGTAGACAATCGTGAGCATGTATGTTTTAACTGCATCTGATTTGAACAGATTCATGATAGATGTCAGACACTACTGGACATAACAGTCATTTGATACCTCTTGCACGCAACTTTAACTCTGATGGTTGGTAGAAGTGCAGCCTTCAGGTTTATGGACATGCCCATAGTGCACAAATTCACTCTGTGTGCAGTATTTCCACAAACAATGCATCACAACCAATGAAACAACGTAACTTTGAATAAAATATTTCAACATATAATATTTTCACCTGAACTAGAAAGCACAGAGTAAACATTGAACAGGGAGGTTGTTAAGCGATACAAATTGTTAAAATGAGTGTAAAACGATGGTTTTGTGAAGGTTAATTCTTTTGCAATCTCCTAGCTTCCAAGATACAACGGATAAAACAAACCTATGAAAATTTCATCATAATGGGCAGTTTTATTTGTGAGGCAGCCTTTACTAGGTATGTGTTGTGATATGAATCGAACACTTGTAATTTTTAATAAAGATGAAACTATACAAAGCAGGACTCAGAAGGTGGCTGGCACTTGCTCCACTTTGAATTTCTTTATTATATATCTAATATTTAAAACGACAAAATTTGATACAAACTCTGTACCATTCCATGAAACAAAATACAGAGACTATCATCACCAACAGTACACAGGGAATTTACATACTATACATGTACACAAATGCATGTATCATCCATATTTACAAGGACATTTGCATATCATACATATTCATAAGAGCTCACCTTGCGTACGTTCTCAGCAGTGAATGCAGCACATGTCTTGAGTAGTTTGGGTTCAGGCTCATCAGAGTTTGTACTATCGCTGCATGAGACTGCATCTGGTGGAATGGCATAATCAGCCTCAGAGCTACCAGACTGAGCTGACACCCCTACGTTTACAAATAACACCATGAGTTGAGAGAGACACACAAGAATCCTTACTCGGAGTTAATGCTCTTTAATGGTGCAAAGTTGCTATTATTATCTATTATGGTTTAAAAAGATGAAAAAACACATCCTCTGGGAAAATCTGTGGATGGGGAAATCCCCGCATAACAGCGAAAATACACTCCACAAAGAAATTTCAGGTCTGGGGTTGGATTGGAACCAGGAAACAATACCACTCCGTTAACCTAATACCTGTATTGATTCAGTTGTGGTTGGCGCAGTGGTAGGCTAGAGTTGAAAATACACTGCCTTAAGTAGTGTACTGGAAGGGATATAGGTAGTACCTGGGGAATGAACATTTGGCACAGATGTCAGGTGTAGTGGACACACCCTTATGGGTGGGGAGAAGTCACCATCCTCCATCATCGATCAATTCACCATTTTACTTAATGAAAAACAGCAACCTTCGTAGAAGTTTTGAGAAAGATAGCACTGAAAACATGAAAACTACAGGTAAAACAGTGATGTCCTTTATCCAACTTTTGCCTTTTTAACCTCACTTAAAAGATACTAATTGGCTATTGTAGTAGCTTTAGCTGCTTAACAGTCCCCTCCATTCAGAGCGATACTTGTCACTAAAGCTTAGGAGCAGCTCAGAATTTACCTTAGCTGCACTGGCTTTTTTTGCTCTAATGTTCCCTTAAATGTAAAGAGAAAATTTGGTTTTGGAAGAACTTTTTTGAACAAGAAAAACAGCAGATGGAGAAAAGTTGGATTGGGTGGGTTACCTCTTTTCTGGCCTAGTGTTGGGGTTGG
>JAJGQC010000371.1:0-25000 GCA_021014325.1 Plazaster borealis
TTAGACATGAGGCCAAAACGACCCCTTGATTTGGTGTACAGGAAAGTAATACAAGTGAAATTTTTAATTCTTATTTGGGGTTTTATTCTGATTTGGGGCAGATTTGATGGTTTGCTCACTGTTCACATGATCTCACAATTTGTTAACATTGCCCATGTGTGATATTACTGATACTTAATTTTGTCCCAAGTTCAGCACAGGATAAATTCTTAAGAAATAGAGACTCTAACAGAAGGAAAAACACAAAACATCAAAGTTTCAAAAAACACACACATAATTTGTTTCTTCTTCCCTAAAACAATAACGGTTTTGTTTACATGTTTCAGGTGTCCTTTTTTGTCCAAAGTAATTTCCTTGAAGGATACCTCCACAGTAAATTTAACAACAAGTCTCAGAGTTAATACCAAAAGGTAATACAATGTTGGTTGTATCCAAACTGGATAGTCTTCTCAACAGGCCCTATTGATTCTGTATCAATAGCATCAGGCAAGGGAAACCTACAAAATAAACCAATTGAGTCTTGAATGAAGTCTATGTCGGGAGCTCACCTGTTCAGCCAGCTGCATCTCCAGGTGTTGTATGACATCCTCCTTCTCTTGACAGGCAGCTTCAAGAGCCTGGATCCTCTTTGCTGTACCCTGGCTTCGTTCACTCTCCCCTGACCCTCGTCTTGTCATTGTCAACTTCTCTGTCAGGTCCTTCACCTGTGGGTAGGAACATTGGATGCAATGGGTGAGTCATATTATGTCTGATCACACAATGAGGTCTTGGTCTTTGAAATCAGATTACACATAGACTGCTATGGTTTTATATAATATACAAAAAAGTACCCCCACTACTTTTGAAAGATTAGGGGCCTACTCTAGTCTTCAAGTTTTCCATAAACACTCCATACAAACAACCTGTGAAACATTCAGTAAATTCAGAGGTCATGATGTACATGTATGGTTTATAAAGGATTTTGTGCACCTTATCATCAGGCTTATTAAGATTGTGGAAATTGAATGAGAAATAGTGATTTGTGGTATCTTCAATTGCAGCTTTCCTCCACTTTGACAGTATTTCAGACAGAACTATTTCTCTGAGAGCTGTGGTACTGATGTGCCTTTTTTTCAGATTGAAAATGTATTATTCATTTTGTAATTACTAATCCTGTACTTTGGCTTTAAATGAACAAGGGTCCACTTTATTTCACCATCTAACATCTTTACAAGTAAGAAAATACTTCTTGAAGTAGTTTTTGACACCTAAGTAACAGCAAGTATGGACATTTTTACTGCATAATGCACAGTTTTTGAGTATTCTGCGGCACAAAAAGAGCAGGTCCAGGTTTTAGGCTGAAAGTTCTTCCATATTACTTGGTTCTTATAAAGTGCACTTACATTATCCTAGTAGCTAGACCAAGGTGCTTTACAACATTATTACCCCTGTTCACCACTGAGACCATTCCTCTAACTGTTTCAACTCCCCGGGGAGCATACAATCCCAAGCTGCTTATTAGCGCTATGGGGTTAATCCAACATAATATTGCATCAGCCCTCTCAGGTTTCCATTTATACACCTGGGTTAACAGTTCCAAGCAATTATGGTTAAGTGCCTTGCCCAAGGACACAAGTGACATGACCAGGAATCGAACCTCGAGTCCGATGCATCAGTACACCCCTTGGCCACGAAACACCATGAGTGATGCTGATAAACGGTGTTTAGTTTTTCATTGAGTCTGTACACATACACGACAGACATGTGCCTGTCAACCCATTGACAATGAGGACTTTAACAGGCATGCAACTGCCCGATGAAAAAAAAAGAGGAAAATTTTCAAAGGCACAACGCAAGCGCGGAGCGAGGCAGCCAAAACGCCAAGGGACATGAGACCCACAATGGAACCCTAGAAAATGTTGAGGTTTATTATGCTCTTAGGTGCATTCTTAGCATATACAGACCTGTGAATGGACCCTTAAAAAAAGAGCTGAAACACTACATGATGTAAGAATGATCAGGGAACGTCAAGTGAGGACCTGTGAATGGACCCTTAAAAAAAGAGCTGAAACACTACATGATGTAATAATGATCAGGGAACGTCAAGTGAGCGCGCGTCACACACTTACGCTGGTTGAATTGGGGCACCCCGTTGATCCAGTAACTAGGCTTATTTCACATGATTGTAGTTGTACATTGTTGTTGCCAAGCATATATTAGGCTTTTTAAAAAAAATCTTTAAAAAAAAATATGTAAAAAAATTACGATTTTTTTTTTAGCGCTGATCATTTAAAAAAAACGCGGAAATCCGCGGAAACGCGGAAGAGTTGCATGCCTGCTTTAACCAAATGGGTCTACATGGTTTGACAGACCATAGGAACAGATACACAGACACAGAATTCAGTTTCATTTTGTGTACAAAACCAATGGGCACACACATCACTAAACAAATTAACTCCAAAGCAATTGATTTACCACGTCGACAAGCATTCTAGGATGTGTACATAAATGCCTCATTGTAAAAACTGATTGTTCTAATTGGAATTATGTGTAAACTATAAAAATTGAAGGTTTTTTTACACAATGTATCAAGTAAGCATACTCTACTTTGCATGGACACCCTGAAATCAGCTGTCTCGTTTCAAAACAATAAAGCAAACATTGTAAGTAATTCAGCTACTTGTCCTTGTACCTACTAGACCTGGAAGGAGGATAAATTGATTGACTGATTGATTGACTGATTGATTGATTGACTGATTAGATAAATAAATGATTGACTGAGAAGTTGACTGATTGATCTGATGACCCAGAACCTTCAACAAGATCATGTCCAACATAGCGAGCCAATTGATTAGATGACTAATTTAATGTTTGCTAAGTTGATTTCAAACTGGAACAATTTGTATGACAAATCAATTACCCTCTCTGAAGCTAAATTTACCCTGGTGCTATGCACGTAATGGGAGTGAGGTTAAGTCCACACCACTACAAATTGAGTCAATGGCAATGGCCATTTGGCTGTGCCCGCAAAGTGGATATGACAGATGTACACAATCAATTCAGACAATTTCTGAAATTTAAGTCTCGAATGCCACAATGAACCTTGTGAGTCTGCGAATATTAAAGAGCATACCCCACTTAAATGAAAACGCAAGGCAAAGTTTATTGCTCCAGCAATATGAAACTGTTCAAATTTACTGTCAACTTACAACAAATTGACTTGACTGTAAATATTTACAAATTTCACAAGTTACAGCACATGTACATGAATATATTAAATCTTACACAGGTATGTACTCAATGCCAACAATTTTGTTTTGCAATGTTCTCATGTAAATGTATAAGAAACTGATGGCTATTCATTAGCCATTAAAAAGAGTTGCCATCATGGGGAGGTTTAGTAAGCATCGGAATGTACAATGGACATACATGAACACATAACTCGTACAAATGACATGTACACATAAAAAACATGGCCTACTCCTCACATTTTGGTTTACTGAAGAATACAAGAAGAAGTCCCACATGTTTTATTTCTACCTCTGTGGTTAATAAATGAAAGTCCCTTTGAATTGATCAATATTGTATTGAACATGTACTCTCCCTTTAATGGTATACACTTATCATTAAGGAAGGAAAGGAATTTCCTTCCGCCAAACGGTTGATATATAACGATAAATTGTTTTTCTGTCTTCAAATAAAAACAATTATGTATAAAAAAAAACTTTTAAAAGAAAAAAACATAAATTTGGGAGAAAACAGCATGAAAATGCACATGTTGTGCAGGGCTGGAGATGTACACAGAAGCTGCCCTCTTTTTGACCAAGTCTTTCTGTCCCCTTCAAACTTGTCCCATATATCAGACACCCAAGTTGTTATTAAAAAAAAAGAAAAAGGAAACTGCATTGAAAACAAAAACATGTATTTAATCCAGTGTTCTTTCGATTTTCAATGGCACAAAAGCCAAGTAAAGAGGGAAATATCTGATCTGCTGAGAATTTGCATGCCATAGACACTCTGATTTTCTATTTTAAGTACCTTTATAAACTCATATTTAAGAGCATGGCCACTAAAGAAAATAGATGTTATCCCTGATGCTGTAAAGCAGACTGAACACTTCACTTTTTAAAAAATACCTGTTTACAACATAACATGGTATATACAATTGTAGGCCTACATGTACTTAAACTTGTTTCTAATGGATTTGTTCTCATGTGACAATGGATCAACTTGGATTAACCTAAATCCTTTTACACACAAAAAAAGGTTTCTCTACAAAGTGACAAGAAAAGAGTTCCTCAGGATGTCTGTTAACTGTCACCATATTTTACAGATCTCAAGACGTCAACATCAAAGGCACACCTTTTATGGCTACAACAACTAGTAAAACCACTGTGCCTAATTCATCAAGCCATTTAGCGGAAAATAACACTTAACAAACTTATTTGGCTGAGTGGAAATTAGCAGGACAGCGGTTGTAACAAATGTCTATTACAGTAAATTACATTTTCGCTGGTAACCATGCTTTTTTGTGTTCAGCAAATTTGTTATGCTTATTAAGCTTATTTCAAGCACTTAATTTCTTCATGCAAAAAATATTATAAGATGTGAATGTTTTGTTACTTGTACAAATTTGCAGGTTAATAAAATATTCACCCCAAACCCATCAAAATCCAACTGCATGTTTTGTTTGATTCTGTTGGACCGAGGAATGCACTGTTAAACTGGTTATGCTTTACATGTACCTACATTAACAGAGTCCAACAATTTGGTTGTTAAGTTCATAATACGTTGTTGGACTTTGTTATAGTGATCTGAGGAAGAATCATCACAAACAGCTTTACAGTTTACAGTTTAAATTGCACAATTTCTTTTCATTTCCATTCCACACTGTAGATTTGTGTGACCGTTCAGTTGCTAACTTACAAACTTATTTTTACATTGGGCTAAACTTCCATCGGACAGAACATTCAGAAATGCAAGTTTCATTTTCTATAAATCTGTTACATAATGCAACTTGAGTGGAAATGAGAGAGTTATGAAGAGAGGCCATTCTAAGCTTGAATTGGATTGCAACATACATTATATTCAGTCAAATGTTCTTGTAGAAGAAATTAAATGAAGGAATCTAGGTTCATTTTCTCTTTTATGAAACACACATACATGGAACATCCTGCTATACACAGACATGCTATACTGTTCATCAGCTGAAGAAGATGCTTGGTGACAGCTCAAAGGTGGTACAGCACCATGCTCATGTAAGCATTTTTGCTCATTTTTATATAAATGAGGGTTGTATGCATGGCTAACTTAGCATACACATCAATCTTCAAAGTAGTGTACACATACAGTGCATCAAATTTGAGAATAAGCACAATGAGGGAGAGAGCATGTTACCACCGCAGTAATAATGGTATTTAGTGCTGCCACCAAGAGACATTAGGCACTAATTAGGTCTTACTCTTTCATAATTACAGTGATGGTTTTAATTGATGTCTGTACATGTTCATGACAGTTATATGCAAATCTTTAATTACCTTGGGCGGTCTTCACACCAGTAAACATAAAAAATCCCTATTTAATCAATTAAGAGTCAATCTGTCACACAGACTTTGGAGTACTTAAGGCAAGCCTTTTTTCATCACCTCTCACCATTAGTCATGTTAGTCAGACCTTTGAGTGTTTGATGTGTGATTAATGATACAGATTGTATGGGGGTATTAATTAGACCACTAGGGAAGATGCAGAAGCATTTTGTGCTTATTGGAATGTGTAGTCTCTCTTGGGTCTCCCATTGATTTTTGAAAGATATGCTGCTGGGCGTCTGTGACATAGAAGTTGCAAGTCGTTCTAAAGCAGAATGTCTTTGTTTTTCTCTTGATAATCTCATGTATGAAGATGTAGGCCTACATGATTTAAGTATGATCTAAGCTGGGGTTGCTATTACGCAATCTGGAGCAATCCATCCCAAGGTTTATTTCACTTTTGTTTTAAACTCTAAGAAGTGCTGAGTCAAAATAGACCAAGAGAAGGGCCCCAATGGGTCACACCAACACATCTGGGTCAGCGTGAACTGGACTCCCAGTCAAAAAACACACTACTAAACTGGATTGCTGATGAATGCAACCCAAGAAAGATAGAAAGAGTGTCTTTATATTTGTTACCTTATGGAGACCGAGGACAAAACAAAAAAAGGAAAATAAAAGTCTCCACAGGGGAATTCTAAAGACTGGGGTGCTCCACAAGGAATTTTGAGAACAAAGTATATGGGAGGATTCTACAGGGACAAAGGAAAGAACAAAATATGTCTCCACAGGGATGTAAAACAAAGAATGTGTGTACAATTGTGTTTTATAAACAAATTCACACCTTTTTTGCAAAAAAACCAAACAAGTTGGAAAAAGGGTAGTTTTTTCATTTATTTTGGGTTTTTTTTAATCTTTGAAGTACCTTATTATTTGCATTATTTATGTGATTAAAAATCACTACATCCTCACAATCAGAAGTTTCACCTTCTGCTCTTGCAACAATCCCGTCAACAAAACCCATCTACATCAGTTTGTTAGTTTAGTGTTGAAATAAATCTAGGGCTAATGATCAATTTCAGATTTCGTTTCCTGTGTTCCTTGCAGATAACAGCTTCCAGAATACAAAGTCATCTCTTCCCCAGAAAACTGTTCTGTAATCACTCACCTTAAAGACCTGGGGGCATTACCAAACAGTGTAAAAACATACATTTCTGATCGAAAAACAAACACATTTTCAAATCAAACTTACACAAAGAAAATGACGGGAGACTCGCCTTTCATTTCCCATGGAGGATGGAAAGTGGCAAGTTGCACAGTTACAGTGAAGGGTTCATTTTGACTTCATCCGTCAACTGCTGTGTTAATATTAGCTGTCTTGATGAGTGTGACAGGTTGCTTCAATCCGATTCAGGAGAGAAGAAAACACCTCACCAATTGCTTTTGAAAATGCAATTTTGATGCTTTGACTTATTATAAAGCAACAGGGAAACATACATTGTCATGTCTACTTTGAAGATGCTGAAAATGGCTTGATGTAATTATTTCCAAACTGAGGTTGTTACTGAAGAATCTCTGGTTCAATTGTTGTGTAGTTCAGTATCTGCATAGATGCAAGGCAGGGAGTATGACTAAGAAGACTGCAGCATGCTAGCTGTCTTTTAGAGCCAAAGGCACATAATTATGTGTTTCCAAGCAATTTTAGTGATTTGTATTCAATAGAAGAAAGGCGGAATGGATCATTTTTATGTTGCTGTGTTTGTGTTTTGTTGTGTTGTTTCTTCCTCCTTCTTTAGGGCATGGGGTGAGGTTGGGAGACTGACTGTGAATGGCGGTGACGGGAGTTAGGCCACATTCCCCGAGGTATTTTGTAAAAAATGCATTATACATGTACAATAATGCACAACTTGCACAGATCCTATCCAAGCTTCTACATGTACAGCTCTGCATTTTGTGGGTATATTTCCTGCTACATTACCACAATATATTGTCCAAACTATTGTTAATCAATGGAACAAATTCTCAGGATGATCTGAAAATGTCTAACACATTTTGCACTAGGCCTATCTGTAATTCATAATGTAAAGATACTCCCTTCAACATGACGTTATCACTAATGATTCAGTCAATTCAGTCACTTTTGTTCTAATGAAGATCATATTTTGATTGATGGGCATCCAAGGTGCATTGGTCATCTTCATCAGCAACCCCCCCCCCCCTCCAACCCCAAGCAAGTAAATGAAGTCTGGAAACTGACAGATGAGCTGCAAACTGAGAGGAAATGAAACAGACCAGCAGCACTTAATTTCTTCATTTACAAAGAATTTCAAGAGAGGTGTAATAAATATTGTTTCCTTAATGTATACATATGACTCATAGGTACATGTACAGTGTAGCTCTTATGTCATGGGTCTAAATGCATCACTGACATCTCACTGTGTACAGAATCAATCCTCCATTCGCCTGCTTGAATTACGCTACCAATAGCTGATGGTTACACCATATTACTACAGTCAAATACACCTACACCTTCACACAGTGTTTATTAATCCATTTAAAGTTTAACATTGGACAAGTGAAATTATGGTTGGATAATAAGAAGGCTCAGCGGACACTTTGACAGAAAACAACAATTTGCCCCCCAGACCTAAGCCAATTATTGGGGGATTTGATGTCCATACAAACAAGGGAAACTTATTGGTGTGACTTTATCAGCATAGTTGATTGGATTTTACAGGGTGAGATTTACAGATTGGCGGAAGGGTGTTAATTCTTGTAAGATTTACTCCAACTCTGAATAACAACATGACTAATGGTTGAGCATTAATTAAAAGGACGGATGTCACAGCTTTAAATCAATATATCTGAGTGTATGGCACATGTACAATGTATTCTTGAACCGTAGGCCTACACGTACAAATTGCAAACAGTCATACAAATAGATGCATGTCCTACAGCTTTTGAGAAAACAATGGGTTTCTGGTTATAATAAAATTTCTTTCTGTAGATTACCAGTGGCCAAATGCCAGCTTGTTTTGTAAAACCCCTTAAGACCAGTCCAAATTATTTTCAAGAAGTGGTCAGACTGGTTAGTTCAAGCTTCCCAAGCTAACGTGCGAGCTACTGCCTGCATTATGATGGCTTCTAAATACTGAAAGGAAACCTTATGATTGATATGAACTGGTGAAAAAGCTGGCGGACTATGATAAGCCTATTCTTCTGGCTTATTAGTAAAAAAAAACCTTAGGGTAAACTAAGATCACTTTGGTATCTTAGTTGTAAGGATGATTCCTGAATCAAGGACAAGAACTGTACAAACTTAATAGCAACACAAAAGGGTTAGTACTTTTATTTGTCAAATCCAAAATCTTTCAAAAGTCACAAAAGGCAAAATTAAGTTTTAATAGTGGCTTCTTATATAGCGCACATATCCGTCACTCAGTGACGCTCAAGGCGCTTTTAACGTTCATTATGTTCCTGCAAGGTATTGTGGAGCTACGTTTTGAAGAGAGTCAGTTACATAGCACCATGTAATGGTGTTATATGTGTGCAATGTGCTATGCTGCAATATGCTGCCGAACACCACAAACACAGAACCTTACTCTTTTCTCTTACTGATTTTTTTTCCGGTTCTTTTACGTGCATTACACACCTACGGGGACCTACATCCACGTCCCATCCCGTGTAGTTGTGTGTTGGTTAAGTACACACAAGGGACACAAGTGTCACGGCTGGGATTCGAACCCACACTCTGCTGATCAGAAACACCAGAGCTTGAGTTCGGTGTTCTTATCCGCTCGGCCACGACACGCCACAAGTTTTAGGGTTTTTCTTGGAATCCTTTGCAATGCATGAACACAAATGTGCTTTTAAATGCCACAACAGAGGTACATTGTGGTATGAGTTTGCTTTCTTTAGGGAATGCACCAATAATAGGTTGGTTAATTTGGCAATAAAAAAACACATGAATAAATAGTGCTGAATGTAGGATCAACCACTCCTGCACAAACAAAAATTGAAAATCTGGAAGCGCACTGATCATAGAGTTCATACCTAGGTACAATTCTTCACACAAAAAAGATCCCTGACAAAACATAACATGTCAATTTTTTGAAATTCTCACAGGTTGGTTGGTTGGTGTGTTTATTGAAAAAACAATGATGTCTTGTGCCTTTTGAAAAGGCACTCCACTTATACAATGATGTTCAAAGAACAAGATTCTTCAATGTCTAACTCCTTTGCAAGAAGCATAAATAATGTTAAAAACAGAAAATATTCATATTACAACTAATAGACCGTGCAAGTCTCGTGCGTATTCGCACATTTTTGGGACCACTTTGGCCTCACGTTCATTGCTTTAACGCATGAAGGAAACAAATTTGCACTCTATAACGGGTCCCAGTGTTCAAAGACGTGTGAGACTTGCAGTCTATATGTTACTCCCACAAAAACCACAGAAACTAAGATGCTCTTTCATTCAAATTTGGGAACAGATGGCTACTTCGGAGCCAGGACAGCACCTGCCATTAAGAAAACAACAAGTACTGTACTTCATCATTATAATTCAGTACTTTAGAATAACAAGGTCATGTACATGTACATGTAAGTGTACGCTGTTCATATTTGTTTCTTTTTTCTAGATGATAAACAACAGGTACAGTACATATATTTCACTCTATCATCACACAGTGATAACTTCCTACAGCTCATTTCTTATTTAAACGGTGAATAATTTCCTGGTCAAAAGGAAAAAATACAAAGACTCTGAGATGGATTTTAATTCTGACAGACAGAAACTCAAGTCAGTGTTAGATCATCGTTAAAGGGGTAGGGGCTGGTTATAGGGCGGGCAGCATTTACCAACAGCAAGTTTTCAAAGCCACACCAGAAAACAATTTGTTTCGTCGGGGATTTTGTTAAAATAAGCAACAGTGATTTGTTGGATATCCAATTGATACTTTCTTGACTTTTGCAATATTTCTATTTCAGACACGACTGAGGAGGATTAGCACTGGTATGAACTTCATAATCGGGGACTTCACTTTTCAGATTGAAACTAATCAAATTTGATTTAAATGATAAATCCCATACTCTGTCTTTAAGAAATGGACTCTGTTTGAAGTGCACTGTCCAATTGTGCAAACAAGAAACACTTCCACAAATTAAATGTCTTTACTCCTAAACATGGGCCACAGAAGAGATGAAACTTTCCAAAGCTAATTTTATGACAAATCTAAATGGATGACTTCAGTCTTCACATGTATTGTCTAGAAAATACTTAGCCTTTGAAAAAGACTCCCCTAGATTAGTGTCAGGCCTTTAACAATTTTTTCATTTACATGTATTGACCACTGGCGCCGACGTCACATGCAGCCTGCCATTTTGTGAGTCAAATTGCATGTAAAGATATGGTGAGTGTGTAAAGGTGTGCGGGTCGCCTAAATTTGACCACAGTGTAACACAGAGGGAAACTGACTCCCAAAATGGAGCAACCATGAGTTATTGTAGTGGTGACGCCAGGTGAGTTGGATCAAACCAAATGTCATTTTGGATGGTAAGCAGTTTGCAACAGCTAATTCTCGTACAATTCTTTATTTCATCTTGAAACTACATGAAAGTTCAGAAGTCAAAAGTTTAAACCAAACTGTAACTTCATTGAACGTACCTCCCCTTTAAACACTTGTGTACCAAGTCTACTTAGGTTAAGGTATATTCAGTTTCCTCCACACAAAACCTCTTTGGTTTGTGTTAAGTTTGCTTTATTAATAAGTCTCGTCATATATGTCCAACTTGGTTAGATGTGATAGATGGTTCAAAGTTTGCCTGTATCCTGCTAGTGCTCATCACAAGTCTCGACGGGTTTGGAGTTTTCTTCCTGAATGTGTGACAAATTACTGACAAACACACGCCATTAGCAATTTTCTAGTTAAACTGAGCAGACAGGTATGGGGGGAGGAGGGGGAAATTGCATGGTTACAGGTAAGTAAGTCATATGGATGGATTCAGGCCATGAACTTCATGGAGGAAACAAGGGGCCATTACAATGTACCTCCACCAGTATACCTCTAATTTAAGTTACGGTCATTGCCTTGGTACCCTTCAACAAGTTTCCTTGGAAAAGTTGCCATGGTCTTTACGTACATGATGACTGCAGATCTCTTCTAGCAACAGTTTTAAAATAATGAGATGGTTTTACATCATCGGTGTAGCGAACGTTGTGCATTAGTTTAGTTTGTCTTCTTGAAAACTAACCGGTAATATAAAAACATAATACATAATTATTATTATTACTTTTTGTATGTACCGGCCAAAATTTGCGCATATCAGCACGCAATTCACGCGTATCAGCCCGATATGCTAGCTTGTGCATGGGGAGAACCCTGCCAGATGAACTGTACAATTACTACCCATTTGTGTATAATGGAGCCTGATATGTGACGGAGGGAATGCAAGCAATTGCCTCAATGCCCAGTCATTGCATTGGTGCCCGTAGAAATGTTGAAGCGCAAATTTCTATTTCCCTCACAGAGATGCCTTTCACTAACTATAAAGAAAACATTGCCTTTGCCCTTACAAGAACATAGTATCAGGCCTGAATGGGGTATGAGTGTCTGGGGATCCATTTCCACAGCCACATTCATATCTCAAAGAAATAACTTCTTCAGAAATCTGAAACCGTCCTGCCCGCCATCCGTGGAAAGCTCTTTCAAATTAATTTCTTTCTTTTTTCCTTTTCTTGGCAATTACCAAGATGGTATACCTTGCTCTATGGTGTAAGGTAACCCACCCTTCAAGTGGTGGGGACAAAGAGAATGTGGGACAGTATCAATGGCTGGGACTTCCTCTGCTCTTGGTTTGATCATGGTTTTATAAACACCCAGTCAATGACCTTCCTGATTGCAGCAATTTGCTGATGATTATACTTAGTTGTCACATTCATCATTAGTCATTCCACAAACTACAACCTTGATGATCAATTTATGCAATTAGACCACTAGACATACTGCTATGATTAGTGTGCTTTATCCAATGCAGACCAATCTTACAAGTAAACACTGATGATAAGTACCTTAAAACTGATAATGACTCTTTGTGAACCTGAAAGACACAATGTGCAATTTTTTCTAATTACTAAGTGAACAAATCAGCTTTAAAAAACATTAACCTGTAAAAGTTATCATCAAATCTTTTTTTCAAAAATGGATAATTATGATTTTTAGCACAAACAAGGAATAGTTAGTGATTTTTAGCACCCACCCAATATCTTTTACCGAGAAATTTTGGGCCAATCAATAAAATGGGGCTCGGAATGGGGCTGGACAATTTAATTTTCAACAAAATAGTTACAAATGTCTTCAACAATGAATAAGTAATGATCTTTTGCACCCACTACCTTTTCATAGAGATTTTGGACTTAAATGCTTTGGCGACCAATGACACTGGGGCTAAGGAAAAGGAGGGGGGAACAATTTTGTATTTAACAATACAATTCAGAGACCCTTTCAAAGAAATAATACGAACGTGTATATAACAACTACATTATACAATGCACTGCTGACAGTTACATTCAGGACACTCAGTAAAACCTGCATGTTGAGTAGTATTCCATACACGGTGACACGGCTACTTTAGAAATTGACAAAATCCATGATTTCACTCTCAACTTTTCAAACGAGAGCGTTTCAATTGTCGCTCTAAGTCAGAGAATACCTGCCACTGTAAAAGTGAGTCAGGTCATATAAAGTAAAGTAAACTAGACAAACTTTGAATCCATGCAATAAAAAGTTGACTGTGACTTGTAGATTGGCCTTTGAGTGAATCCTGATCCCAAGGTTGTCCTTTTTATATAAAAAAAACCACAACACCTTTTGGTCTACCTCAAGTTCTATAAATAGGTCAACAGGCAAATAAACCTCAGAGTCAGTCCTACGTGGTACACACAAGGACCCAAAAAAAGTTTTGAACAAATTTAGCCTTTCCGGTTTTGTGGTTTAGTGGTGTGGGGGGGGGTATGAAGGGGTGGGGGCTGGTTGTACTTGTGTACATTTACAAATAAATGCTATAATAATCATACAGACTGTACAAGTAGGGTATGCAATAAATATTTTAAATGTTAAGATATTCACTTTTTGTATTTGTTTTGAAGTAAAGGATAACAAACGTGGGGATTATGGAAACAAACATTGAAAGTTCCTCCCAGTTTTTAGGGCATTATGACAGCCTGAAACGACACTCGCAATATAACATTTTCCATGGATGGTCACAGTGTGATGATGTGGTCTTAGTTCACGATACTGTATTGATATGTTAAGGAAACTGTGAGCATTTATTTTCAACATGTTCCAATTGATATATTTTCGTCTGAAGTACTGTCAAAGTCAAAGAAATAACATTTGAAGACCATACAAATTACCCTTGCTTAGTTTGATCAAAATTAGCCTGATAAGAGTTTGTACAAAACCTTTGACAAAATATACCCATTTCTTTGGTTTCAAAAAACAATGACCAACTTAGTCGGTTGTTTGCTGTGTTATTTTAAAACCAGAAGATAGGACTTCATTCACCCTTCAAAAGAAAAAGAAAAATGTACATTAACAATATATTTTCTTTAAATATCCACATTTCATAGTCTTCTGAAAACGTGTGATTTTGATCTTTTTTTTTACATTTCGTTTTTTCATTGAGACCATTAAAAAACAAAAAGCATAATGCTAAACACACCCGAACACTAACCCTTGCACAATTGAAGACTTTGTTTTTAAAACAATGATTCACAATTCTTAACAGTGTACAACAGCATGTCGCTTGCCAGGTCTTTTTGACTACACACAACATGGCCTATTCCCAAACGTCAAGTCAAGCGTCTCAAAATAATTTCGCACATTTCGCATAATTTTCAATATCAACACGTTCATCAAACATACGCAGCACATGATGATCCAATAAGCGAGCGAGGACCTACGTTGTCGCTCCATTGTTCAACAGTCGATCCAGCGTGAGACTCTTTCGTTGATTGTGTCTGCAGGGACGGGAAAAGCCCCTAGAACTTACAGCCAGGAAGCCGTCGTCGTTGCAATCACACTTGGCTTCAGGCTTTTATTGGATGCCTATTGATCAGGGCGCTGCATGTCAGACAAAAGACTGGAGTCTCTCTGGCAACTGCAGTGGTGGGTCATATCAGACTGCTGCAGTGGCTCTCACACAAAGCCACTCCATCAAATCCTACACTACATGCACATTACAGCAATTTCCATCTAAAAATATCCATTTGACACATTAGTAAATCTTTAAATTAAAAAGGTCAGATCAACAGTAAATCAAGGAATACAATCATGTCAATTAGTGGACAGACAAATGAATTGCTTGGGATTCTTTTTGTCAAAATGCCCTAATCCTTATTTTTCACTATGTTTAGGGCCACAAAAAGAAATGGTTTTAATGTCAAAATTTTAATGGGTCAATGACCCACTGCAACAAGGATTCACGAAGAAAGCATGGTATCTGGACAGTCCCTTGCTCATAAACTTTACACAAGTCTACTCTTAGAAAACAGGTTCAACACACTATGTATTGTAAACATCAATGATTTAAAAAAGCCATTTATGGTCTGCCACAGGAAGACTGAGTACATGTACCTCATGGAGGGAAATCTCTCAACAGTTAGTCATTCTAATGGATTTTCCAAGGGTTTATACTGTGCACTTTTGTACTATGCTTTAGTGCAAAAACCCTTGACTTTGCTCCATGGATAGAGAAATCAGGATATTGGTTACTGAAATTGTTTGGAACTCCAAATTTGGCAGACACAAGGAATGCTCGTGAATTCCTGATAACATTTTGTAAAGCTTCACACTTTAACATTGTTGTATGTAACATATACAGGTGCACGTACAATGTTGTTATTCTTGAAATGTAATGTTAACAAAGAAATTTCATATGACCATGGCTCAGTGTCCAATTATGGGTTTTACAAAAAAAACAGTTTTATAATGTATCCATAAAGCAGGCACATAACCCTAGAAAAAAATATCTCAATTTCTCTGGTCTAAGCAATTCTATGATTGTGAACATCAAAGCTTTTTAAATCATTTATTATCTTTTTCTGCAGATTTTTGAAATCTGATTTTGAAACAGTCTAAATTTTGTGAGCAACTTCTGTTTAATATTAGTATTGTTTCAAATTCTCCAGTATATATAATTAACACACCATACACACAACCTGTTCTCCTTTTAGTAAACAAAGGAATAACATTTTATTTTGTCATGTATTTTGATTGCAGCAAATCAAAAAAAGAAAAGGTAAGGTGGTCTTTGAAAGTTATTTCCTTGACTTTTTTAAAATAAAGACAACATTTTAGCCAGGAGAATTGGTAGTGTTATGAACTTTAAGATGAGTGCGCTTTCAGCTTGAAGCTTGATCAAACCAATTTTAATTGTTTGCCAACCCTTTACTTTGACTTTAAACAAAACTGTTCCATTTAACTAGTAATTATTTTCCTTCCACAATCATATTTTCAATCAACTGAAATATTATGTCAAGTGTACTTGTACATAATTTAGGTTCCTATTCCGCGCATTTGAACAAAGACGTCCAGAACAAAGACAATTCCTACTAGACATGCTGGTATTGTTACAGCCAATCCAGCTCCAGGGTCCCTGACCTTTACATGCCCTGATTCTAACGTCTCCATCAGTTATCAACTCCTCTTGTTTTCATTTGGATTGCAAAATAGATAGAAGAACATGCCCTCGAGTGACATCCATATTTAATCGTTCAGCTCACACGCTGTTTAGCATTTACAGTCCATCACAGCACTCCTCCATACTGAATTATGCAAATCTTTCTGCCTCATGACATGTCAAGCATTGCTATTTATTTGATTAAGGAATAGCTAACGCTGAAAGGCCAACCACAATGTAAGGTGATTTTACTTGTGAAGCCTAAAAAGTACACTCCCAGTAAAAAAATTCGAGCTAAAGAAAAAACACCTCAAGTCAAGGCCAAAACCATTACTTTGATGTTTTGTGTAACAGAGCTAACTGTAGGTTGGCTTACGTTGCCAATAAAAATACCTACATGTAATAATCCTACCAAATCCACAAATTTTAAGCTGTTCTTTAAATTGGTATAAAGGTAGACACTGCTGTAAAAAATGCAGATTTATCACAAAGCAAAGCCTTTTTTGGTACACTCCAATGAAATCCAGACTATTTTGTAACCTTCAACTTTTTACTGCTTGTATTCTCATTAACACAGTACATATGTACAAGGTATAGAATGTGGGGAGGTTCAAGCCCGTACATCAAGGTATACACTACTACGGTTACACACCATTACACACACTTTGAAAAGGTTTGAAAAAACAGATTAGAGAGGTTTTTTTCCTTTTTAAAAAGGGTTGAGCATTATTGGTCTAAACAATTCCAACAAAATGTACTATGTATGCTCTCTTTCATTCCAAACAGCTTTATGAAACTGCGACCATGTTGTTAACAGAACCACCAAGTGTTGTTAACAGAACCACTAAGTGTTCTTAACAGAACCACCAAGTGTTCTTAACTTATTTTTCCTTGTAAACATCAACATGATGTACGTAGGCCTAAATCTTCAAATCTAATGCTATTTATAAGCTATTTGCTTTCAAAGTTTTGTTGTTTCATAGCTACGCCTTCATAACACATAGTTAAATGCACTCTTTATCCTACTGTCTAAATGTATGACCTGAATCATTGCCCAGCCATGTTGTTTTCCTTTTAATCAAACACATGTATTCAAACTGAGGCTGGAAGGGCAAAATAGCCTGTGCTCTTTTTGGAATTATTAGCATATATTGCTAACTGCACACAAGGAACAAGACAAAAATGGTAGGTGAAGGTCTATAACGTCCCAACCTCGTTTCAAAGAATGATCGGTCTCGCCACACCATATTTTTTCCTAGCACACACCGCTTGCTCATAACCCCTGGTATTGTTTAATCTGTCATATTTTAATTAGGCCTGTGGCCGATCCACTCCACGCATGCGCTCAAGTGCGGTAGCCCGCAAAAGAGGTACATGTATTATGTCAAAGAGCAACTGCTCCCCTCTCACTCTTCTTCGAACTTGTGACATGTCTAAGCACAGTTCAGGGTGACCATGTAAAAACATGATTCATTTGAAATACAATCGCGTCATAATACTTGTAAGTGTATTTTGACATGAACGTACACAGCGTTCTACAAGCGCCATACAAGTCCAATTATTATTTGTAATACAGTCAGTGTACTTAACTAACTGTACATGTGTCTTTAAATTGCAGGCCTGTAATTACACAGAGGCCAAGGCCACTGGTTGCCCTTGTCTTGGCCTTAGTGCCCGTTCAAAAGTTTTCCATTAAGCTTTCCCCTTTTTTCAATGAGAGTGCCCTTTGCAAAATTGAAAATAGCCATGCCCTCTCAAAGATGAAATTCTAGGCCTGGAAATAGGCAGGTTAAGTTGAGACTGAGAGGCCTAGACTTACAAGGTTTTGCCCTAGTCTTGGCCTTGGTTACCCTTCACAGGTTTCCCATTAAGCTTTCACATTTTCCAATTGAAGTGCCCTTTGCAAAAATGAAAATGGACCTGCCCTCTGAAAAAAAGAAATCCAGGCCCTGATAGGCAGGTTAAGTTTACAGGCGGACTTAAACAGCATCGCCCTTGTTTTGGCCATGATGCCCCTTCAAAAGTTTCACATAAACTTTTTTATAAAATCAAACAGGAGTGACCTTTATAAAATGAGAATGCCCTTGCCCTCTCAAAAATTCCAGGCCTGAAGTCAAAGACAGGCTGAAGACAAGATTGTTCCCATCATTGATGTGTTTTACTTTTATCTCTCTCTACAGAATTGAACCTACCTCTTTTTCTGCTTTTTCAGCCCTTCCATTAGACTCCTTGACCTTCTCCTCTAGTTCTTCCATCTGTAAAATTGAACAACAAACCAATCAAAGTCAAACCAGCGGGGAAGCTTTATCAACAGGGTAGGTCTTTTTTGCCTCTCAAGGCCAATCCAGGGGAAAGCGTTTATTACAGACTGGCCCACACTGTGTCCCAAGATAACAATTATTTTCAAAGCAATGGTAGAACTTCATATTGAGCGGTGTGTTGTGTATTTTTTAGACATTCATCAATGTCTTTCAAGACACTAAATTATTAAGTATCGCAAAACCACCATGTGAAAGTTTGTCAAACAAACTCATGAGAAAACAGTTTGGAGGCTTCAAATGGTATCACAATTTCCTCCAAGTTGATTGTTATTTTGCAGGACTCGGGGAAAACACTGAATAAAAAGTCTAACTATGGTTTTCCGTTCTGTGAGCATTAGAATGACATGTTTTACTTGCAAAAACTCTTTCTTTTCAATTATCAGATGAATGCCTTCCAATAGCACTCCGCACTTTTGCTCAAAATACCCGGCTGTCAGACAAACATTCCACCACCTTACGCGATCACCGCATTGTTGATGTGCCAAACTGCACTATAGTCAGTACACGTGGGTAAACATAAAACTTGAACATGTACGCACAGCTATGTTAGTAAAAATTGACACGCTTGTCTGAGATTCGGGTACTTAGCTTCTATATTTTTAGCATTGGTGCGGAGTACATTAAGGACATTCTTGGAAAAGTTAGCAGTTGGCACTTTGTAACAACTTTCAACCACATAATAATAATAATAAGAGATTTTTAACAGTCTTGAAGATGTGCTGTTTGGAAACCATGAGCTAAACTAACAACCATTGACAAACATGTATTTAATTTTCCTTCTTGAGGTATTGAAACGTTTAATATTGATTTTAAAAAAAATTCAAATTCAAGGACTAAAGATAAGTTTATTTCCACATGTTTGTAAGCTTTGTCACTGCAAAGCTTGCCTTCCTCTATGCTTGTACAATTTCAAAACTCACCAGTCACCTTGATCTCTTTCCTTTGACATTGACACAAATTATACATAATAATTCATGCGCCCATGTAGGAACTTTAATTGGGTCACTCGATGAAAAAATTAGCCGGTTTTTGAAACTGAACTAATGACCGACTTCCTTGGTGAACACTTGGGGATTTGCAGGGGAATCTGAATGATTCTTCCACCCCTTTTTAATTGGGAAAGCTTCCCTGCCACCTGTTTTAGCTGTTAATATAGGATAGGGTTCCTAATGGGGCTAAATGCAGAGAATCTCCTGGGAGGGGAGGTGACATGGTGGTCTCCGTCCTCTTTTGCAAGATGTTGTGATGAGGAGGGGGGAGAAGGAGAGGGAGAAGTTTTATGGTGTTTTTTTGTTAATGTGTCACAGAGAAAGGTTAGGGTTACAACATTTAATACAATGGTTTGTTAGTTTCAATACAACATTGGGTGGGTGTGGTGTCAGGAAGGGGAGATGGATTGAATGCCAGTTTGTTATTATTTTTAAATTATTAAACGTGAAGGGTTAAGGAAGGAGGTATGTACACACAACATTGGAGGGGGTGTGGTGCTTTGGGAGGGGGTGTGGGGCTTTGGGATGGGTGGGTTATGCCAATTTGGTTTTAAATCAACACTCAACAGGAAGGAGTGACAACACACAGCATTGAAAGGGGTGTGGTGCTGGGAAAAGTGTGGGTTAAATTCAGAGTTGGTTTCAATTAAACACTATATAAAAGGGAGGAAGAACTTGGTGTTTATGTCAATAGGTGAACTGTATCGACGTAGTCTGACCATGGAACCAGGGTCCGAAACTAACCTTAACCATTGTTTCCTTTCCGTTCATTTACACGTATACACACACTGTACATATACACATGTACAGTACATGTCACCAAAGTCAGACTGGCCATTTTCTGTTGTGTATACAATACAGCATTGAATTTTGGATTAAGTTTACGGATCTCAGCAGTACCACTGAACAGAACATTTCCAGGGCAAATTGAAATCAATGACATTTCAAAATGGAAAATCATTGGCCTTAAAATGCACACCCAGCAAATCTAAGGTCAAGTCTACAAGTACACAACAAACATTACTTTTTACTTTTGGAGAAGGGGGATTTACATTGACCTAGTAAAGGTTGTCATTAAAAAGGAATGTTTGTTGACTTCTTTGTTCAGTTTACTCTCATTTCCTGTGCTGTTTGACGTTTTAATCTTGCTTCCATGTACACATCAAATAGCCATGTAGAAAATATATTTCAATACACAAACAAAAATGATCGATGGGTGGTTAACAAAAATAAGCTCAATAAGCCTGCTTGAGGTTTTGCATTCTGGAAAGTACAATGATCGTCTGGCTGTTTCATTTAAAATATTGTACTTTAGACAGAAATGTACATTGAGGTATTGCACAGTTTCATTTGTACATTTTCATTTCCAAGCATTTATGAACACCTGTATTGTAAGCGAAGTTTTTGTCAATTCAACTGCAAACATGGATGACTGAGCTGCAACCACTTCCACAAGTGAGTGGAAGACACAAAATAATTAAAGCTGTTATACCTATAGCTGCATATCGCGCTATATAGGACCTATTGAATTCCACATGTGCACATGGGATATCAAACTTGCAACAGTGAAAAAAAATGTGGTTTCTTTTGTCTTTCAATTTTAACCTCAATCAAGTGTTTTGATTGTTTCTGAAGGTTGATACAAATTTCCGCAACACAAATAAAGTTAGTCTCAGTGACTGCTGTGCTGTCATACATTTAGGTAAATTCCTGAATTGATAATGCATTGCAGTATTGCGCACACTATGTCCGTTCAATAAGCAGGATGCAATAAATAGAAGTGATCCCACAGCTGTTGACAAATCAACAGCAAAGTTTGCTGGAGGATAAAGTTACAAATTAAAGCAAATTGCATCACAAACATCAAAAAGTTTATTAAATTTTGTCCTACATTAGCAATGCTTCCTACTTGTTTTCCTTGGTCAACATTTTTACCAGCTTTGCACAGAATAGCTTGAACTTAATACCCTACTGAACTGACTGAATATGATGTGAATTATAGCCTAAAGTATTGTCAAGACAACCTAATCAAAAAGGTTTCTCTTTTCTTCTCTTCTTAATCATGCATGCCGGGTACATGTACTTTTGACAAAAAACTAAGCTTTCATGATTTCCAGGGTATGAAAGGCTGCAAAGGAACCCTTCCATAATAACATCAGTGTGACCCTTCTGGTCTATCGATCAAGCGTCCAATTTGATGATTTAACTTTCACAACTTCAACATGTTGGTTATAATTTTCCGCTTCCTTGATAAAAAACAAGATGAATTAAGTTTGACAGTAGGCTCTATTCAGTATGGTTATCAGCTGAAGAGGAGAATTGGATGGCGGCGGCCACTTGTGCAAGCCATTCTAGTTACTAACTCCTTCAGACAACCACTGGAGGCATTTTATTTATGTATATTAGCAGTTGATTTAAATTTAGCTGCAGCTTCAATAAGATTAACATTTAACTGGCCTTCAGGTCCATAATTAGAAAACAAATTAAGCTTCCTCAGAGTGAAAGAAGCTAATAAGTTGACACACGACATGTAAATGCACACAATACTCAAACTAAGCCTGCTGGGTTAATACGTTTTTGATTTGTGTGGTTTTACATGTAATTTTAGAAGACAGAGTAATAGGCCTACTATCCAAAGACAAAGTTTAGTTGCTAAGTGTCAATCTGAAATTGCTAAGTATCAATCTGAAAGCTGACTGATTATAAAGTTCATATCAGTCAGTGCCAAAGTCAATACCAATCCTCAGGAGAAATATTCTTAATAATAAGAAGTAACTATATAATAAAAATAGTAAACTTGTGGGTACAACGTGTAAAAACTCTTTTGTGGGAGTGTTGGCTCTGAAAGCGTCCCGACGTTTCAAACAGTATACTCTGCTCGTCTTCAGGAGAAATATTCTTGATTGAAATACAGCCAAAGCCGGGGAACAAAATACTGTTCTATTTTTTTTATCTCCACAAATACACATTTTCTTAAATAATGGCAAATTTTACAAGCGGAGTTAAATGTAATTTGTAATGTAAAGAATGATTTGAGTGAGGGGACAAGTTGATTTAAACAAAATCAATGCATACAATGAGTTTTCATTCAAGAGCATGATTTTTTTCATCAAATGATCATTAAATATACTGTCCTGCCCAACTGGCCTGTGCCACAAAAATCCACAGGAGATGAAGTCCACTGTGGAGATGAAGTCCACTGTACACAAGCCATGGAGTTTCCTGATAGTACCAATCGTACAAACAGAAGAAACCCACGCACCCAATGCTAGCCTGAATGTTTGAAACTTTGTGGCCATTCTGTGGTACCAGTGTAGGCTATAGGAGGATTAATATTTTTTCACAAGAATTTCACTTAACTTCTTCATTCCAAAATTCACTATTTTTCTCCTGTTAAGCTCCAATTTTTTGTATGAGAAAGTCATTTATAAAAATTGAATATTTATTTAAGAAGAACGTTACAATATGTTGGCCTTGGGGTTGTGTGAGAGTGATGCTGAGGTGTTCTATTAATGGTCAGTTTGCGTGATGGCGTGACAAACAAACTACAGTGTGATATACACACCTGCCAGGGTGATACTGTCATATTAAAGCCTAGCCTCCCGTGGTGTTAACACACAGTGCGACCTTATGGTGTATTACAAGTAGTACATACTACAGGTATAACTTATATCGCAGCAGGATTTGAACTTGAACCTAGTCCCTGAAGTGGCAAGGACATCTCTTCTGTGTAGAGGGTACATCATAATTTTTTTTTTAAATTGCAGAATTTTCCCAAAGAGGTAAAAGGCATAGCCTATGATGAAAATGAAATTTTTGCATCAAGGGAGCAAGTGGGCAAATGGTCAATTGGAGTAAAAAACAAAAATAAAAGGTGAGGTTTGTTCAGCAGGGATATACATGTAGTTTCTTCCTTTCAAATCTCGAAAAGAATTTTAAAATAAGGGATTATATAGAAATCCTTGAACACAAGAAAAGCAATAGTCCATCGGTACTCAAGGTTCCCAAATTATTTTGAAAACATGCAACAATTGCCCAACATTATTGGGGTTACTGGCCCAACATTATTGGGGTTACTGGCCCAACGTTACTGGGGTTACTGGCCCAACGTTACTGGGGTTACTGGCCCAACATTATTGGGGTTACTGGCCCAACATTACTGGGGTTACTGGCCCAACGTTACTGGGGTTACTGGCCCAACGTTACTGGGGTTACTGGCCCAACGTTACTGGGGTTACTGGCCCAACGTTACTGGGGTTACTGGCCCAACGTTACTGGGGTTACTGGCCCAACGTTACTGGGGTTACTGGCCCAACGTTACTGGGGTTACTGGCCCAGCGTTACTGGGGTTACTGGCCCAATGTTACTGGGGTTACTGGCCCAACGTTACTGGGGTTACTGGCCAAGCATTACTGGGGTTACTGGCCAAACGTTACTGGGGTTACTGGCCAAGCATTACTGGGGTTACTGGCCAAGCATTACTGGGGTTACTGGCCCAACGTTACTGGGGTTACTGGCCCAACGTTACTGGGGTTACTGGCCCAACGTTACTGGGGTTACTGGCCCAACGTTACTGGGGTTACTGGCCCAACGTTACTGGGGTTACTGGCCCAACGTTACTGGGGTTACTGGCCCAGCGTTACTGGGGTTACTGGCCCAACGTTACTGGGGTTACTGGCCCAACGTTACTGGGGTTACTGGCCCAACGTTACTGGGGTTACTGGCCCAACGTTACTGGGGTTACTGGCCCAACGTTACTGGGGTTACTGGCCCAGCGTTACTGGGGTTACTGGCCCAACGTTACTGGGGTTACTGGCCCAACGTTACTGGGGTTACTGGCCAAGCATTACTGGGGTTACTGGCCCAACGTTACAGGGGTTACTGGCCCAACCATCAAATTGACAGACCCCGGCCAGTGGTCCAGGTGTTTTGAGCACTGTGTTTCTTCATGGTATTTAGACCAATGCATGGTTCCACCTTACCCTATAATTGGTCATTGGCTATTAATTTATAATGGATTTTCATTCATCTGTAATTCGTTCTTTCTGGTGGTTTAATTTTTGTTAAGATAAAACTTTTTCATTTTATTTTCTAGTGTAATAAATTGGATTACAAAATGACATGTTGTAATTTCTAGTTTGGTATACGTATACAAGAATAAACCAGAATGTTACGAGATTGCTTTCCATCATCCAATTTCCTTGGTTTAGCAGCAAACATGACTAATGTAGCATTGAACAAGGACCGGCAGACAATGGGCAGAGACGCACTTGTTTCTATTAAATATGAATGGGGTTTTGTAATAATCAATGGGCTCAAGTCCAAGCAGTCATCATGACAATGTTACATGTAGGCCTATGTACATGTAGGTCACTCTGGATTACTAGCAGATTTGCAACACATTATTACTTCCTTCTGCTCATGCCTTGAGATATTTTATTCAATTTTTTCCCCTAACATTTGACTAGATCGAGTTACTTAGAGGTATGATGAAGATATGTTCAGT
>JAJGQC010000372.1:0-25000 GCA_021014325.1 Plazaster borealis
TTGAATATGCTGGGCAAGAAATAGACTGTAAGTCTTGCATGTATTCAAAAGTTTGGACCTGTGAAAGTACATGATTTAGTACTCTTTGAATGTTAAAGCAATGTAAGTGGGAACTAAATGTTCCTAAAAATGACTGAATATGCACAAGCCTTGCACTGTCTATTAGGCTTGAAGGTTGACATGCTCTTTGTCTCTCTCTCTTTCAGTTTAACCCTGACCACCAGTCCAACACCCCTCACCATAAGCATTCATGTGTGGAGGTCGGCTCTTGCTGCTCCCCCATCATCGACAGCTGCAACATCCGCAGTCGCTCACAAGGTAGAGCAAGGGGTACAAGCGTTTTTATGTTATCAGCTCTTCACGGCACAATTGTCATTCCACGTTGCACCCTTTATTTAAAAAATTTACCATTAAAGCTTTCTTCCTGTACAATCTTGGAAATATGATGCAGTTCAAGATAAAGTCTAGCACAGACTGGTTACAGCTCAGTCTGCTTATTGTTCTCAGCCAGTAATTTTTTTTAAAAATCTGCTCTTGTTGACATTTTCCAGTGACTTGACCAACCATTTGAATCCATTCAACTACATATATTGGGTACAGTGACACAACTGTGTACATGTGTACTGTATAGATTCATTCACCACATGATATCACACTGCAGGCTGGCATAGTCATCTATCATTCAAAACCACTGTGGATAATATTGAATGGTCAGACAGTAGGAGGGATGGTTAATATTCTAATGCCCTATAAGACGTGCTACTTGAAAACTTGTTTCCCTTCTACCCATTGACTTCGAGAGAAAGCTGGCAAACATCAACCATTGGTCATTGTTTTCACTAAAATGTGACCACCAAAATGTAGAAATTTGTCACAGGTTAGTTGTATGGTGTACATGTATTTATTGAAAACTAGAGTTGGGAATTAGTTTTACTCTTCCAAAAAACATTGTTGACTTCCCCATTAATTGTTCTTCAGCCATGCACTCTATGTTTGCAGTTCAGTACACCAATGCCCTTTACTAGGACACAGTCTACAGTTTTCATACAAATTGATCTGGATCTACTAAATTATCCCCTAGAATGTATGTTTTTCTTTAATACATATACATCTCAAAGCTGAAAGTGAAGTGGCCACCCAAACAGACAGTCAATTTTAAGTTGAATTACTCTGTGCACAAAATTGTGATTGACATAGAACAGGATTGGTAACAAATTGTTAGTTTTAATCTCAAAAGCTATGTGAATATGAAGTTCATACTTGTACCAATCCTCAAGAAGAATATTTCCATCAGACGTACTGTCAAAAGTCAAGAATATCACTGTTGCTAATTTCTGATGGCATAAACCAAAAGCTACAATGAACAAGGACAAAACATAAGCTGTTTAATGTTTGTTGGGGGTTTTTTGGGGGGGTTTTAACATGACCACTAAATTCTCAAATTTTACAAGTTCGTTGTATGGTGTGTTTATTGAAAATATTAGAAGATTCATCAAAATCAACTTGTCCAAAACCGGTGATGCACTGTCCCTTAGAGCAAGGTTTTTATAATTCCTTTTATATCTAATGATAATTGTTTCTCTTTTTTGTTTTGTTCTGTCCCCAGTGGGTGCAGCTGTGAGTGTCAGTGGCAAGAATGCAGCACCCACCGTCAAGAACTGTGTAATCAGTGATTGTGAAAACGTAGGGTTGTTCATCAATGACCATGCACAGGTAACTTTAAGCCTTTAAACTCTCTTCTCTTTCTAACTCTGCAGACAAAATAGATAAGAACTCTGGCTCAGTCTCAATTTATACATGAAAATATCCCATTATGTGTTTATTTGTTAGCGCCACTTCACACAAGGCAATTTACAGGCAACCAGTTCCTGGCAATCTGGAAGAGAAAACAAAAATCACTTTACAGGGATGATAAATTTGAGACTTTTATCTGAATTCAGACTTTTATGTCTGCCCGATGAAGAATTCAGCTGTTTTCCTCTCCAGAAAGAAATCAAGCTCGATGATTTACTTCTCTAGTGCCGAGGATACTGTTCCCAGAAGCTTCTTGAAATCTATAACTCCAGGGGTGACCAAAAGCTGGAAATGCCTTAAGTCACTGCTAAATCAGAACACTGGGCAAATATTTAGCATGATTTCTTGTTCCTGTCTCTGTTGTCTAGGGTCACTACATGGACTGTGAGATCAGTGGTAATGCACTGGCAGGGATTTGGGTTAAGAACCATGCCAACCCCCTGATCAGGCGCTGTCACATTCACCATGGAAGGGATGTTGGGGTCTTCACATTCGACAATGGAATGGTAAGTCAAATCCCTATTTCTGAGATGTCTTTTTTCAGAAGATTCTTCAAGAGGGAATTTGAATGTGGTTATCCGAGGGGATTGTAGTTTCAGCGGTTGAATCATCAGGGTGTCTAAGCTGCAGTATACCTAGCCTTTCATCTAGGTGTACATCCAGCACGAAAACAAGAGAATCGCAAAGTGGCGAAGCCATGAGCCCCTTTACGAACTCATGAAAACATATCCTCTATTTTTCTTTACATTCTACCTATTTGGTAGATACATTCTTGTGCATAATTCACTATCTACGTAGAGTTTGACCAATAGGAATGCTCGTAGATGACGTAATAAATGAGCAAAGCATGATGGCAACTTCCAATGATTCTGACACTTTGGGAAAGGAGGAAAGATTTTCTATACCTCTAAGATGTTGCAGCTCTAAAACTTAAAATTTCAGGAGAATGTAAACTTTGGCAAATTCATGCAATCAGGTAGTAATATGAAAAGAGCATTGTTTTTCACGCTGCCATTCCATTCCTTGATTTCATTGGGCCAGCAGCGTGATTGGTTCACATAACTACATGTAATGACTAAATGAATAAGTGAGTAGCTTTGCCCAGTAGGCGTTTGTTAATCTGCAGTATGCCATTCAAGATGCCATGCCTGCCATGTTTAAAAGGCTAAAGTCTACCTTGCCCAAAACACGTGAAGGGTAATGGGGTTTTGAAAGAGTACCCTCTTTCCAATCTGATTTTGTAATAAAACTATGTGCAGGCAAGCTGTGAAAATATATCTCAAGGGGTTTTCACACTTTGTAAAATGTTTTGATGGTATCCCTTTGGTATCTATTGTTTTAATTTGCAGGGTCATTTTGATAGATGTGACATCCATCATAATAGGATAGCGGGGTTTGAAGTCAAAGCAGGGGCCAATCCTACAGTAGTCCATTGTGAGATTCATCATGGCCAGACAGGGGGTATCTATGTTCATGAGAATGGCAGGGGAGAATTCCTGGAGAACAAGATCCACTCTAACACCTTTGCTGGAGTGTGGGTTACATCAAATAGTGATCCAACAATCAGGTAGGTGCTGTGTCAAACATGGGGGTGTCTATGGCCACTTCGCAATAGTCTTAACCCTTCTACTCTCAGTAACAGTTGCTAGTGAGGTAACCAACCATTGAAACAACTGTGCACTATGTAGATGCAATAACCACACAATGTCATATTGCAAGCTGACATAGTTTGTCTATCATTCAAAAAAATATTGGATGCTATTAAATGGTCAGACAGTAGGAGGGTTGACTGTGTACTGTGTAGATGTATTCACCACATGATATCATATTGTAAGCTGACATAGTTTGTCTATAATTCAAAACCACAGTCAATGTTATTAAATGGTCAGACAGTAGGAGGGTTGATTGTTAACTGTGTAGATGTATTCACAACATGGTATTATATTGCAGGCTGGCAAAGTGCATCTATAATTTAAAAACCATGTGGAGGATATAATGGTCAGACAGTGGGGGGACTCAAAGTTTGGAATTCCTGCTTTTCCCAGAATTCTTTGTTCCGGGAGCTTTGTTTTCACATCTATTGTGTCATGTTTGAATTCTATATCAAGTTTACTGAAGTAAACTCATTAATGATTTGTGTCTCCTTCTTCCCCAGGGGTAATGAGATCTTCAATGGGCATCAGGGTGGTGTGTACATATTTGGGGAGGGGCGGGGCTTGATAGAGAACAACGATATCCACAGCAATGCGCTGGCTGGAATCCAAATCCGAACCAACAGTAACCCTATCATTAGAGGGAATCGAATCCATGATGGCCAACATGGTGGTATATATGTGGTAAGATAACACTCTGCTACTATTGTGTGCCAAGAACACTGTTTGTTTACGTACACATTGTAATGATAGGTATTTATAAAGTACTTTTGCAAAAGATCAAAGCACTATATTTGAAAGAAAAATCAAAATAGAATACAAAGAACATTAGAAAGAAGAAGGTTAAAAGACATTTCATGAAAATGGTGCTGGGAGTAGAGCTGCACATTTGGGATAACTATTAATAAGGATCTATCTCCAAGTGATTTTGAAAGTGTGGAAGAAATCTTGTTTAAATCGTGGGCCCACCCTTCCTGCATGTACAGCAATACTGTTGGCTGGTGCAAAAACATAGTATCTCTCTCAATTGAATTAACTGTTTGTATATTCTACAGCATGAAAAGGGTAAAGGTTTGATCATAGAGAATGAAGTGTACAGTAACACACTGGCTGGAGTTTGGGTGACAACGGGTAGCTGTCCTGAGCTTAGAAGGAACAGAATACACAGTGGTAAACAGGTAAGCATAATCTCATGTATTTCAGTGTGTTTGTCATTGGTTGGCAATCACTCCATCTTGGATTGCTCACAATATGATTCCCTAGAGCCTTCTATTTACTTGAGGGGGAACTCCCGAGGTGATCCGGGGAGTTTTTCCCCCCAGGTGAAGCCGAGGGAAGATAGAATGCTCCATGGATCACCGATGGAGTCGTAGTTTGAAACATGGCACAAATAAAGGCAGTCAATATTTGTTTTATAACACCCCATACATATATTGTGCCCAGACATCTAGTTACCACAGGGTTTGCCCTTAACTTGTTCAGTGACTAGCCAGCAGGACCAATTAGCTTCTCTTCCACTAGTCCACAAGCTTTTTCATTAGTCCATAGTTCATATTAAATAGGTATGCTTTTCAACACTGAACTAGCCAGCCGGACTACTTGGAGTGGAGTTTGACTGGTCCTCAGGTGTTTTAAGTGGCATTTGGCCAGAGGACCACTGTTTAGGGAGAACGCTGTTAACCAAGAAGCTGCCTTTACAACGGTTATAGTACATTGGTTGCTACGTATATGGTACACTGGTTGCTATGGGTTTAGTACATTGGTTGCTGTGGGTATAGCACATTGGTTGCTAGGGATATAGTACACTGGTTGCTATGGGTTTTTGTACCCTGGTTGCTACGGGTATGGTACATTGGTTCCTATGGATACAGTTCATTGGTTGCTACGGATATAGTGCGTCTTGTTCGCGCAGCTTTCTTGTAAAATTAAGTCATATCATGTGACGCCCTATAAACCAATTACAAGGCAGAACCTTTGTGGTGGGTGTTGTTACTCTTTTTGTTGTTGCTGTTGTTGTTGTTTTTTAATAATCAAATCATTTAAAACTACATTTTCCAGGATAGCACTTTCTTGCAATTGCATTAATTTTATGTTTTATTGCAATCGAAGAATATAGGCGCAACTTTTGAAAGAATGCAGATTGATACAGTGACCTACCTTGACTTGTATTCTCTACAGGTTGGAGTATATTTCTATGATAACGGCCATGGTACCCTAGAAGACAATGACATCTTTAATCATATGTACTCTGGGGTACAAATCAGGACAGGTAGTGATCCCATCATCAGACGCAACAAGATATGGGGTGGTCAGAATGGAGGTATCCTGGTGTATAATGGAGGTAGGTCCAATCTAGCATCTAGTTGGCTTTCTGCACATTACTGTCCTGTTTGGCATAGTTTGGATTTTCCTTCTAATGAAACCAACGAACCCTCAAAAGTCACTAGCACTGTTACCTGTAGGTCTATAGATACCTGTATAGAGAAGATGATGAAGAAATGCTCAGTTTTAGATGTGGGAAGTTTTTTCCCAAACCGGGAAAACTCATGTAATCAGGTAGGGACTGAAAACCCAATCCACATTCAAGGCTCCAGTCCAGGGCAGAATTTGAACCAGGGTCCACAGAGGTAGAAAGGCAGGGCAAGAAAACACTAAACCAATCTGAAATTAGATATCAATTAGATATGAGAGGTTCAAGGAACAAGGACTAAATATCTGGAGCCATTTTAAAAGAGCTATTGAGCTGAAACATTAGGCCTTACCCTAAACAACCAAGACAAAGTCACCTGGACAGACTTCCAATTAACTGCTATTTTTTTAGTTTACTGATAACAACTGGTGTTGTATG
Source organism: Plazaster borealis (assembly GCA_021014325.1). Lineage (NCBI taxonomy): Eukaryota > Metazoa > Echinodermata > Asteroidea > Forcipulatida > Labidiasteridae > Plazaster > Plazaster borealis. The sequence continues at coordinate 6,295 of JAJGQC010000372.1, forward strand.
AAGGGAAAACCAATAAAGCCTGGTTCATACTTGACGCCAAAGAAACTGCGAAGCGAATTACGTGACGCAAACATTCATGTTTGCAATTGTGAAGCAGTGAACTTGGCTTCCTGAAGTATGAACCAGGCTTAAGTGGTACAACATTTGATAGCTTATGACCAGTAAGATTTGAAAATACTAACAACTCAAAATTTATAATTTCTTTCTGATCTAGTTTTTGGAGGTCTCAAATATGATGAACACAGAAATGACTTGGTTCAATCTATTTCCTATTTCACTTGTTACTCAGTGTTTGTACTCATTACCTAGTCCCAACTTCATCACTGATACTTTTGTCTTCATTGTCAATTGAACAAATTGAGCATCCAAGTTGCTCACTTTACTTTTAATTACATATAGATGATAAACGAGGCTGCTAAATGTAACACAGGGAGCTTTAAGACACATTAGTCCCTGGGTCCCCCTGGAGCTACAGCAGCAGTAAGTCCCTTTGCATTTTACCCTGATCGTATTACTCTTGTTTTGTTCTCAATGTTTAGGACTTGGTGTACTCGAGTACAATGAGATTTTTGATAACGCAATGGCCGGTGTATGGATTAAGACTGATAGTAACCCACACCTACGATATAATAAGATACATGATGGTAGAGATGGTGGAATCTGCATCTTCAATGGTGGAAGAGGTAGGTTGAAGAGTCCCATAGGTCTGTATTGACTAGAATGTTAACTCTTGATTGTAGATGGTTGTTGATGCTTCCTGGGTACTGACATGTTTGTGGCATACACATGTACAACTGAGGTGCATTTACCAGTGAGTTTTCTTAGTATCTTGCATGCGTGTTTAAAAAATGACACGCCCATAAAAGGCCACTTTATGTTACATGCCTGAAGTCAAAATATGCACTTAAACTATTAATAGTCTATTCAGTTTCTCAGTATATAGATTCTAAAACGCATTGAAAAGAATAAAACCACTGGTATGCAGTAGTTTTGTACACAAACATGGATGCCCCTTAAAGGCACTGAACACGTTTGGTAATCACTCAAAATATATATTAGCATAAAAACTGACTTGGTAACGAGCAACAGAAAGCTGTTGATAGTATAAAACATTGTGAGAAACGACTCCCTCTGAAGTAACGTAGTTTTTGAGACAGAGGTAATTTCTCACTAAAATAATAAAAACTTCTTGCAAGAATATAATAATAATAATAACAAGTTCTTATATTGCGCATTTTACAGTAAACGTCTCAATGCGCTTTACATTAGTAAAGAAGCCTTTTATTCCTATCTGAAAGCACGAAAGCACACAAATTTGTGGTGTATTTTCTTTCATCATTTTCTTGCAACTTTGATGACCGATTGAGCCCAAATTTTCACAGGCTTGTTATTTTTTGCATATGTTGGGTTACACCAAATGAGAACACTGGTCTTTGACAATTACCAAACGTGTTCAGTGCCTTTAACAGCTTTAACACACTAGGCAAGTTAGTGCTCTAGTCAGTACATGGAGGTATATACTTAACGACAGTCAACTGGTTAAATGCCATAGGACTAGTGACAAAGTCTCTCTAAGTGGATCCATAGATAGATGTAAACCACTGCTTGCACAGATTGTTCACATGGATTCTTGTTTAAGTCTCACAAGGGAATCTTTAAAAAATATAGACCAAATCAAGTTGTAGCAGACTTGTATAATGGCAAGCTTTAACAGAAACTTTAAAAGCAAACACTGCCTAGCCATATCTTTATGTAAGGTAGTCTCATATTATTGTGTACCAGTTTGAACAATTGGAATGTTCCATTAGAGCATTGCATTGCATTGCATTGGGGGGATTAATTAAATCCAGTTATCCAGAGATCTCTAAATCCTTTCATCTGGTTTTGCTGGAGTTTAATGGATTTTGTATAAGCCAATTCGCTATTGCAACTGCGCATGTCCGTTACTGCTGACAACGCACTTGTTTATCTCTCGTGACCTTTTAGACAATACATGGGTGTATTGTCTAAAAGGTCACGGGAGATAAACAAGTGCGTTGTCAGCAGTAACGGACATGCGCAGTTGCAACAGCAAATTGGCTTATTGCACAGTGGAACCAGCATACCGCCCGGCATACCAGTAACATTTCAAAAAGCCTTTAAATAGAAGACTATGAAGAGAGTTTAGATGTTGGGGTGAAACCCTGTATAGTGACTGAATACCCCCAATTGACATGCATTAAACCACAGTCCACAGAGCTGAATACAGAGAATGATACTACTAAACTAGCTTAAATGCTTTGACCCGAAAATATAGATTTTAATTTTAAATAGCTAGTTTTATATATTCAAGAAAGTTACAAGCTTTTATTTAAGGTATTGCACACAAAATCTACCAATGATTAATGGTAGTTCATTGAAAACTAAACATGAATTATTGTCGGGATCGGGACATTAAATCAAGCCATCAGTCATGTACAAACAATGTTGCATGTCACATGCATTTTGTGTATTGTCAATGGCATAAGTGAAATTATTGTTTGTTTTTCGCTTTGAAACAGCATCATCTTTCAAAATTTGGTCAGAGAAATAATTATTTTAAAAATGAAACAATTAACAAATTTGGGCCTGCAACTTCAATCCCCTGAAACTTTATAATCACTGCATCTGAATGCAAAACATTGTTTCCCAACACCATAGTTTTTGTGTGTAAATATGAGATAGTTTTAATATATAAGTGTAAAAACTGTTTCTATTTCTCACCAAATCTTGGAAACGAATGAACAAACCAGGACTGCTTGAAGAGAATGAGATCTTCCGCAACACTCAAGCTGGAGTTCTCATCAGTTCTCAGAGTCATCCCAAACTCAAGAGGAACAAGATCTATGATGGCTTAGCTGCAGGGATTGAGATCACTAACAATGCAACAGCTTACCTAGAAGGAAATCATGTCTTCAATAATAAGTTTGCAGGAATCTGCCTAGCTACAGGTGTCAACCCAGAAATGAAAGGTAAGAATATTCCATGCCTGCATCCCTTGTGGAATATAGAAGCACTGTATTTTTCTATTTTCCCTCACGCTTGTGGAATAAATAAAATGATATAATTCACACATAAATCCTTGTCATTTGACTGGTGGAACACGCGTCACGAGTCATCCTTTATTTTGCCATGTATTTACTGTTGGACCATCATAACCGTCGTATATGGAAATCAATATAGGACGGATATATTGATTTTCGATGTGTAATTTTCTGCGTCGTTCCCAAAACAATCGTTCTCGCGTGATCATCCAAACGAGGCAAGGTTGTCAAAATGGGCAAGGTTGGTGTCTACATGGAGTCATCCACGTTATTTAGAAGTTTTTTTTAGAGTTTTCAGAGTGTGAAGTGGACGAGTTTCTGTGTCTATTTTTTTTAAACATTTTCCAAATGACAAGGATCTTTGTGTGAGTTATGTCAAACAAATATTAAGTGCATTTCGTTCAAGTCGCAGAATATACTCACTCGGTGAAATCTGGCTTTTCCATTTCACGCGGCTTCACTTGTTAAAGGAATGTTACAGAACTGGTAATTAAAATTTTCTTTAAGATCACAGATTTACATAAAACGTACACGGTTTAATGATGATGATAGTGGAAAACATCCCTAGAAATAATTCTGTCTGAAATGCCATATACCTTGTGATTATAATCTGCAACAATGACTCAAAAGCATTCAATATTTGTATAATATTCGTAAAGTTTCTTTGACTGATATTGTTATTTACTCTGCAGATAACAAAGTATACGGTAATAAGAATGCCATCGAGAAAGCAGTCAAGTCTGGCCGCTGCCTCTACAAGATTTCCAGTTATACAAGCTATCCTATGCATGACTTCTACAGGTTAGTCTGGCCCATATCTTATTCGGATTTTATCTTACAGTATGCGTTAATCCTCGATTCTGATTGGTCAACAGCCATGAAATATACAACCATATACCACGGCTGCAAACCCATAGCTTACGATGCGTATTGCTGTTTCGAGTGTACATATGCGCGCATGTGCAAAACTACTAATTTCAATTCTGTGCATGTCTTTAGTACTCGAGCGTCACGCCACAGAAACAAAAAACATAAAATTAATTTCCACACTCGAGCCTGTGGAACACGGAACCATATAGCGCGTCTGCATCCCATATCCAACAAGGCTAAAGGCCGAGTTGGATATGGGACGCAGACGCACTATATGTTTCTGTATTCCATGAGTGCGTGTGAGATAACTTATAAAGACATGGGACATCTTTGTTTTAAGAAAAGTACATTCATGAAGGAGTATATATTTGGGGGCAATGTTTTGGGGGCATTGGTGTGCTTCCAAAAACTTAACGCCTGGATATTGTAATTGATGATTTTGATTACCTTGAAGAGATGATTCGTGGAAATTATAGAAAAAAACACAAAATATTATAACTTGACTTTTTCTATTTGTATTTAGGTGCAAAACATGCAACACAACAGATCGTAATGCCATCTGTGTCAATTGCATCAAACGGTGTCATGCAGGACATGATTGGGAATTTGTCACACATGACAGGTAAGATTCAGAACTGCAAAACTGGTACAACAATATGTGTAGGCATAAACTTACTTTTATAGGCAAATTGTCTGCTGCCCGTATTAAGTGCCCTGGGTGAAATTACTCTACTATTGCTGGTAAAAAGGTTCCAATGAGTTGACCAACCACTTGAAACCAATTAACTGCATAACGGTGTACCTGTGTTGGTGCATGGAGTCATATTGTAGGCTGGCATAGTGCATCTATCGACCACAGTGGAAGATATTAAATGGTCAAACAATAGGAGGGTTAATATGGTAACAAACAGAAAGAGGTTACATGTTGCTATGGAACCCGTTATACCTGGTTCAGCATTTACATTGCTTTGACAGGGCAAACAAACATGGCATTTAATTATTCTTATTAATTTGTTTTGTTTGTGTTTTGGCAGGTTTTTCTGTGACTGTGGTGCTGGTACCCTGTCTCTCCAATGCCAACTCGCAGGTGAACCTACCAAGGACACCGACACATTGTACGATTCAGCAGCGCCGATCGAGTCACACACCCTCATGGTCAATTAGCAACAGACCCACCCCTCCCATTCTAAAAGAAAGCCCCTCCTCAGAAAATATCTTCCACCGTCTCCGCTTACTGACCTGAATTCATCTGAAATGCACATATGCACGCATAAAGAGGAAACCTAACCACCTGAGAGAAGCACCACAAACCCATACTGCCAACCCTCCATCTGAAACGATTCTTGCTGAGAAATATTCTACCTTCCCCTTGTTCTTTTTTACATTTGTTTTGCCTGCGATAATCATCCATGTTCACATTACAGTAAGGAGCTTGCATCTTGACCTTGATGAATGTATGGAGCTAGCAGACTTCTCATCACCAAGGGTTGCTTTCTTGTTCTAGCTTCTCTGGGCAGCACCAGCTAAAGCCAGGTTAGCCATGGAGACTCGCATGCAGGAATTCCTTGCCTTATTGACTAGGCACATTGCTCAAACCTTACATTACCTGCAAGAAAGACATAGCACAGATGTGATAAAACTACCCCAAGCTCCAATGGCGTGGCACAGCTCATCACCAATGGCATATCACTCTTACAAGCTCTGCATTCAGACGAATTATGAAAACACGGTCATTTTCCTCACTTCTGATTCTCCCCCCACAAATGGATCCATTCTTCCTGCCAGAAGCTTCATTAACAAGCTAACATTTACATTGGACTGAGCTCTCATCTTGTATACCATTAAGTTCACTTAACTATGCACAAAGCAATAATGAGGATAGGGTTTCCTGATAGAACACCCAGGGGCTGATGCTTGGATCTGATTGGATTGTCCAATCAGCATCTCTTCTGCACTTCGTAACACTGCACCAAGCTTTAAATAGCAAAGATGTTAATTAACCTCCCCCATCCTCGATTTGTCGTGTCCAGAGTGGCAATTGGAAGAGATAAACTCAGTGTGCACTCAGTGGTTGTGTTGATGTGGCAGTAACGATATCATCTGATATACACACATCACCTGAACCCATGCATTCATTCCTGGGACAGGCAAAATGTTAAATTACACACACAGAAAAAGTGAGCAATTTAATATACAAGTATAAGCGGTCGCCATGAGTTTTGTATAACAAATTATGTGCAGAGTACAGAGCTATTCATTGGGGATTTTGATTGGCCAGTGAAAGGCTGACAGTGGACTGACATCATAAATTTTGAGGAATGCCTTCAGAGTCTACAGATGTGTTATGGCTGTACAAGATTGCTTGTATTGGCCCGTCATCGCCATACTTATATTTTAGTGGAGACAAAAACTGCTATAAAAAATAAGGTGTTGTGAGAATAGTTGAGATGCACATTGGATTGCTTCGAGGAAGGAAAGGAATGGATGATGTATGGTTTGAAAGGTTGACCACGTACCATGCATAGAGGTCAAGCTTGGCAAATGGTTTTGTATAAAACAAAAGATCTAGTAAAAGAACATTTGTATTTACAAAACATTTCAGATGTAATTATTCAAATAAAATTTAAGAAAAGACATTTTGAAAATTCACTACTATTCCTCTCTCATCATCGGGAGACCTTTAAGAGAGAAAAAAAAAGAGTAAAAATAATTAAGAATTTATTTGTATCTCTAATTTTCAAGATGCTGAATTGCTTTTATTGTCAAAAGGGCAACTTTTGGAAGACTTTTGGTTAACTGCTTCTGGAAGATTTTTGCTTTTGTTTTGTTTTTCTTCTTTTTTGCAATTATTTATTGAACCTAATTTATCTGCAAATTAAAGTGAAAAGAAAACGTTACAGAGCAATCCTCTTATTTTTCTTCACATGAAATATATATTTAAAAAACAAACAAATATTTTCGATGAATTCATGTAACTTATTGGCAACCAGCGTCTGTTTGAGTACTATGAAAAAAAGTCTCAAATTATGGACTGTTTGTATCAACAAAATATTGATTTCTTATCGGAAATAATAAGTACAATTGAAAACTTATTTAAAAATTTCATGGATAATTGGAGGATGCCTGAGCGGAGCATTACTTTTTCCTTCACCCAATGTGCTTCCCAAAGAGAGTTACAAATAATAAGTTTTTTTAAGTGAAGTTTTTATCGTGGTCTTATCAACTCATTTCACACACGTAGCTGCAAAGTGAATTAGATTTAATAGGTTTGTTTGAGGGAAACCATTTTGTTTTCTTATTGAAATTCCACATTTCAATTGCCATACTTTTGCCTTCTGTTAGTTATGTATTCTCAACCCCACCAATGTTAAACTGTCAGCAGATTTGTGTGAACTCGATCTTTCATCCTTAATGTTGAATTTGGCACAAGACAAAGTTAAATTGTTAAACCATACTGTGGATGGCTCTTGACAGCCAAAATGATGTTTTAGTTTGTAGTATTCAGTCTGTTGCTTTTTGTGACTTGATTAGGGTTAAATCCTTATCAACACTGCTACAATATTGAATAAGCCCGGACTAATGTGTAAACAATCAACATAACCAATCAACAGATTATGGCTTCGCCTTGACACATGTTTAAATTGAGCATCTATGGCTATTGGCTATACATGTTGCTGAGAGATGTACATGTGGTAGCTGAGTAGGATTTGAAACTTTGCATTTGTGGTGACACCATGAGAATAAATCTCTGTTGAGTAGTGATGGTTCTGAGAAGAACCAGTGGTCTTCAGGAGAATGCTCATTCTCTTGAAGACGATCAGAGCATACTGATTGAAACGTTGAGTTGTCAAACCATCGGTTCTTCTCAGAACCACCACTACTTAAAAGAGATTTATACACAGGGTGTCACCTCGAACCTCACTTGATGTGGTTGCTGGTTACAGCAACTTCCATATAATCACTCCGTGAAATCTGGTCTACTCTATTTGTTGGTTACAGATTTCACAGCTATTGGCTATGGAAGTTGCTGTGCCATTGAAAAGGATCCATGTTTAGGAAGTTGTCTTCTCTTCTGTCTATTTTTGTCAAGAGTCCCATGTTGAAATTCACTGTGGTGATAGTGTTTTAAAGCCAACTGTACTATTAGTACTATCGCACAGATTAATATTATACACAAACAAATAGTCATGGGGGAATTATAAAGTGTATGAAGAAGCTGCTTTAGTCAATTCATCAACTTTATAAAGGGAAATGTTTGATTTGGGGAACACAAACATTAACAAATATTAGTAGTCCCAATTTTGGGTTTTGGTTTTCATATTGTATCCCGACCCCTAGCAATCTTGTTGAACCCTTTAGAGACCCCATATATCTGTATAATCATCACAATATGGCTAATGTTTGGGTTTCTAACTCATTCTTTACTTAAAATGTCTGGGGAAAAATAATACGCAACAGAACTTTTGTTTTGTTTCAGAAGTGCAGATATTGTGTTAAGATGTGAAACATTGAAAACAATCTCAATTCAGGACATAAGTACACGTAGGTCAAATCTTGCTGCTGCTATGGGCATTTTGGTATAAGTCGCTTGCAGCCACTATGGTCTCTAAAAGGGTTCAAATCCATCCAAATTCTACAGGAAATGGTAGTGAAACCAGTGTTTGGTATGCCTGCACATGCAGTATGGCTCTATTCAAACTGTGGAATGTAAATTTTTGAAGGTTGCCTATAAGATTGATTCATTTAACCCTCCTACTGTCTGACCACTCAATATCATCCACTGTGGTTTGGAATAATAGATAAACTATGCCAGCCTGCAATATGATATCATGTGGTGAATACATCTACACTGTACACACTTAGTTCTATGCACAGTTGTGCCACTATACACAACTCCTTTAGTTAAATGATTGGTTAACTTGCTGGAAAATGTTACCAAAGTAGGAGGGTTAACGTGTTGATTTTTTTACAGGAAACAAATTGGAGCTCCTTAAAATGTTTTACCACACAGCTCTTGAGATGTATGTATGTTCTATGGTGTCTTTTTGTTAAATAATTTCCAAATGAGTTTGTGACTTGAGGAGAGGTATTGAGTTCAATTAATTTGCAACCTTACCATTTCCTCTTAAACAGTGATACAACAAGTAGCTAAAACCTTCAAAGTTTGTTTTTGTAAATATTCCTTGAAACTTGTGGGCTCAGTTTACCAACATTTTAGAACCAAAATTCATTCACGTGTAACAAAGACTGGAAATAACAATCAGAAACCTTCAAAATGGACAACATTCGAAATTGTGGTTGATAAACAAATGTTGCCATAATTACACATAACCACAAAGCTTAGTAACATAAGGTTACCAGCTTAAAAGCTGTGATGTATGTAATCTGTATCTGGTACAATTTTTATGTTTATTTTTATGTTATTTACAGAGAAAACAATGTGATGCCGCACACCAAAAGGGTATTACAAGTGAAGACAACCAAAACATTAGTCTTGATATCAATGTGATGTGATGTCTTGAACATTCTATATGTTGAGACATACTTACCTTATAGGCCATAATTAGGTGTTATTTGAAAGCTCTTATTCTCATCTAGTTGATAAGAAAATGAATAGCCATTTTGTTATGCAGGAAGTGCTTAGTTTTGGCATGGAGCGTCACAAAAAGTAGATTTATCTTTGCTTATTAGGTTTACAAAATGGAATTAATTGGCCTTAAAATAACGTTAAAGTTAGACTGATCCTAAGAGCCAAACCTACCATAGCAACTATCTCTCAACGATGCCCACTTTGGTAGCTTGTATAACACACTACAGATCTTGCTGTCCTGTGCCAGACACATCTTAGCAATCCAAATGGCGTAAACTTGGTTTACATTTTGTAAAGGAATTTTAAAGTGTTTGCAGTTGTGATTGGGTAATCCATTAATGGGTGGAGCTTAATGGATCAGTTTGTTAACTGAAGCCTTGCACAACGCAGAACGAGTGTCTACCATTTCCACCATTTTGGGAGTCAATTCCTTTGTGTACCATTTTGACTCCCAAAATGGCAGACAGGATAGGCGTGTGTATGTGCGCTGCGCGTTGTGCAAGGGGTCTATAGGCCAACAGTTGCAATCATTATAACATCACATAGCTATTTGGCTGAATACCTTACATCTCTAAGCAGACAATTTTTGTGTTCAACAAATTTAAGTGTGTAGCAACTACATGAAATTGTGCAAAGGGCTCATAGTTTTTAAGATTGCCATATTCACAAGGAGGGTACATTTTCAAAAATGTGGACAGATTTAATAGTTATGTGCCAAACTTGAAAAATATTCCTTCAAAATGTTTGATGTTTCTAGGACCCGATTTCAGGCGTAGTTCTGTTCTTTTTGTTGGCAGAATTACATGTTTTACAAGTTGCAGTAAGTTCACAAGTCTGGTAAGCAGCACCAGGAAATTGGGCTGTGGTTTTGTTTTTCTTTCCCAACCCAAATCTTAGGCTTTCACTTGGTCACCTTGGCTTGTACCAAAGCCGTGTAATAAAATCACTTGAGATTTGACAAAACGTAACACACTGGTGCTGTCGGATTACTAATATTTACAATTTGCCAATTTGTTTTAGTATTGATTTTATTTATTAGTACAGTCAATTTGAACATATAATGTACGTTAACTGTAGATTTATTCTGGAATTTTTGTACTTAATCTGTAAGTTTTTTTGTTGGTTTTTTGGATGAATTTTTTTTAAGGAAGAATATTGATAGCTTTCTTATAACACTCGATTAAATGTATGCTTTGATATATTCGGCTGTTCATGTGCTTATCACAGACATTCTTTGCATTCAAGATTCCGAAATGAATTCTCTTGCACTTGTTTTCATAAATGTAACAAAAGAGGAAAGAGAGATGGTGAGAAATAAAATTGTACAAAAAAATTCCACGTAAATTTTGTTGCTGTGGCGTTTTCTTTTGTCTATTGAATTTTCTTTAGTTGAAACTATAGAAATAGAACCCAGAGAATGATGAGCTCAACCACACACTGTCAACACGATGTATCAATTCAATAAGACACCATGTGGCAGGTGTATAGCAAAATGATATTGATCTTTTTCTACAGTATCTTTTTTGGTCGATCATATTTTGCCATACAAGTGTGTTATATAAAATGGTCTAACAACAGAGTAGCGCATAATGACTTACTTAGTGTTCTCTGGTTGAAACATGTAAACGCATTTAGTCTTTTATCAAAATCAAACGGCTATGAAAGCTACAGCTCTTTTTATTTACAGCTTTTATGAAAGTGGCTGAAGTGTATTTAGAGCTCAGGCTCTGGCAGAGCTGTGTATTGAGAGAGTTGCAACATGGAGGGACCAGTTTTCTTTAGTCACATGGTGCTGGACGCCATTTTCTGTCAAAAAGTAGCACATCCCCCATGTGCAGTCTAGTCTGACACTGTGTGTGTGCACATGTGTTTTTTGGACCAAAAATGGCTTCTAATCACAAGTTGTCGCAACTCTCTCAATACATGTGTGTAACAAGGGGTACAGCGGGACTTGTGCCCCCCCCCCAAATGATGTCCTTAATGTAATGCAGAATAACTTCCTTATTTGGTACATGCACAGTGCTAAATTTGCAGACTATCTAGATCTATGTAAGTCTTGATTCTAGAAGCATAACTTCTTTGACTCCTTGTGGGTGTACGCATATATATACTGGGTACATGACTGAGGAACAATTTCAATTTTAATTGACTCTATAATGCATTGATGAAGAATAAAGCACTGTACATCATCTGTGCACAGCTTCAGGTCTTAAGAGGATTGCAGGATTGTACCCAAACATGGATGCTTCAAAATGAGAGGACACGTTAGCACTCCGGTCAGAGTATGAAGCATAACTTCTTTGACTCCTTGTGGGTGTACGCATATATATACTGGGTACATGACGGAGGAACAATTTCAATTTTAATTGACTCTATAATGCATTGATGAAGAATAAAGCACTGTACATCATCTGTGCACAGTTTCAAGTCTTAAGAGGATTGCAGGATTGTACCCAAACATGGATGCTTGAAAATGAGAGGACACGTTAGCACTCCGGTCAGAGTATGAAGCACTGGACTCGCCTGTCACATAAGTTTGCTTAATGTCATTAGATCTGCCTTTGTATGGCAAAACAAAGATATTCAGGTTAAAATAACACAAATACATGTTCATGTACATGTACATGGCATCTTTGGAAGCCAGAAGGTGCAGCCAATGGGCATGTACCAAAGGATGGCCACACTAACCATTCGCATTGAGCTGACCATGCATTTATCTGTTATTGCGTCCAGCCTTAACTTTCATTTGATAGTAGTTTACCGTGGTGTGGTTCATCACAAACACCCTTGATACAAGTTCCCTCAGTTCAAGCTTACAAGCTTCAAGGGTTTCCTTCTCCTTTGATTTCATTATCAGAATCATACAACAAGATTTACATCCTATAAATAAACTAATGTAACAGCTGTTAAAGAAAAAATACATCACTGTTTTAAGGAAGGGTAGATTCATTCCCATCCTCTCGTTTATTGTTAACACATCAAAATCAGTGGTCACATTTTATTGAAAATAAACCAACAAGATTATGGTTTGTATGTGATTTTGTGCCAATTCATATCATGCATATTTTGACTGGTAATTGTAAGAAGCAAAGGTGACTTTGTGGAGGTCTCTAATGCCTTTTTGATTGGACTTTGATATTATTTTACTTCCTGTGGAGGATTGGCACTGGTATGAACTTTATCCTCAGTGAGCTGTATGAGTGAAGCAAGTCATTTGTTGTTTTATAAATTAATACCATTCCTGTCTTTACAACAATGATGAGGGCAAAGAGTCTATCCGTGATTAAAATAAAAAAATACATCAGATCATCACATGACTTAGGTTTGGTGAATTACTAAGTATTGATGTTTTTATTTTACACCTTATAATTATTATACAATTATTCAGTTGGAAAAAAATCCTTATGTGCCTTGCTGTATATTTTTACATGATTTATTTTCTTTAAATGTAACTGGATTCCTTCCGTGATGTCACATGCATTAAACATAATATAAAATCATAAGTGATTTTTTTAAAAGTAGAACTCACATATTTGTCCTTTCTTTGGCAGACCCCCGTCCCAGAACAATTGTCCTCTGGAATAGCTCATGAATATTGTTCCACTGAGCCTTGAGACTGAGGCTGTATCCGAATTGGCGGCTACAGCCACGGCTACAACTGTTGCTAAAATACCAAAGCAAGATTTCTAGTCTGTGCCAAATGTATGCTTTATTCCCCGATGAGCCACAACATTCAAATTCTATTCTGCTAACCCAGGATCAGAAGGGAGTGTGGCACCTGTATCACAGCAGTAAAGGAGTTAAAGGTTAAAAGAAGAAATGCCAAGGCGACACTGACAAGACAGGGAAAAGCCCTACATTTGATGATTGAAGGCAAAAGGGCAACCGATGAAGTTTTAAGTCAGCTTGAAAAGGTTGAGCTTATGTATAAAAACCTGGTTCAGAACCATGAAGCTTATACCCAGCAGATTTTGGATGATGATGAATTTGTGGCTGGAAGAATGTCAACAAATGTTGATCAATCTACAGTGTGAGGCCAAAGATTACTTGAGTCCAACACCTACTGAGGACGAGTCAAATCCCAAGAAAGAAACCAGTTCCAGTGCAGAGCAAAACAGTTCCAGTGCAGAGCAAACCAGTTCCAGTGCACAACAATCCAGTTCCAGTGCAGAGCAAACCAGTTCCAGTGCAGAGCAAACCAGTTCCAGTGCAGAGCAAACCAGTTCCAGTGCACAACAAACCAGTTCCAGTGCACAGCAAACCAGTTCCAGTGCACAACAAACCAGTTCCAGTGCACAGCAAACCAGTTCCAGTGCACAGCAAACCAGTTCCAGTGCAGAGCAAACCAGTTCCAGTGCACAACAAACCAGTTCCAGTGCAGAGCAAACCAGTTCCAGTGCAGAGCAAACCAGTTCCAGTGCAGAGCAAAACAGTTCCAGTGCAGAGCAAACCAGTTCCAGTGCACAACAATCCAGTTCCAGTGCAGAGCAAACCAGTTCCAGTGCAGAGCAAACCAGTTCCAGTGCAGAGCAAACCAGTTCCAGTGCACAACAAACCAGTTCCGGTGCACAGCAAACCAGTTCCAGTGCCAAGCAGTTGACAGAATCTGATAGCAATATCACCATAAAGTTAATCAAGTGGTCAGAAGAAGGAAGAGCAGAAGAAAGCAGTAACCATTGATGTTAACAAACCCTGTGGGTTTAAAGTGGAAAAGCTGAAGATGCCCAAGTACACTGGGGATGTCAGAGAGTACGCCATCTTTAAAGACGATTTCAAGCACATGGTCGATAAGAGGTATGGTAAAAGGGATGTTATCACACTGTTGCGTACATGCCTACAAGGAAAGCCGTTGGAGCTGATTAAGGGAATTGGGTCCGATTAAGACGCAGCCTGGGAGTATCTCGATTCCATATATGGTGATCCACGATTTATTACTGACACCGTCACCGAAGGCATCATGAGGTTTAAGCCACTCCAAGACGGAGAAGATGCCAGATTCTGTGAGCCAGTTCATCTTGTGAGAAGGAGTTATAACACATTGAAGGAGGTTGGGCGACGGAATGACATGGATAGCAATCATATGCTAGCAGTCATTGAGCAGAAAATGAACTCTGACGACCGTAAGGCGTGGTCCAGACACTTGGAAAGGGAGTAACAGATGACAATGCTGCAGGGACTGCTAGATTGGATGTCATCGGAAAGGAAATCAAGGATAAGGGCAACGGCACCACTACAATGTGTGACTCAAAGTCCTCGGTCAAGCATCAATCATGTTCACCAGAAAGACCTGAAGCCAATGCCTCTCTGTGACAAGTGCTGGATTTGTCACACATCAAGTCACTGGACAGACCAGTGTGAAAAGTTCAAGTCCAGAGAGTCGATTTAAGATGGTTAATGAGAACAATCCCTTCATCAGCTGCCTCAAAAGGGCAGGAAAAGGCCACAATGTGTCTACATGTTCAAGAAGACGGTAGTGCACAGAGAAGAAGAATGGGATCCAGTGTAAAAACTTCCATCACCAGTTACTGCATCTTACCCCCCCCCCCCAGCAAGCCACCGGTACAGTCAGTGTTGCAGTAATTTCAATCCAAACAGAAGTTAATACTTCTGCTTGGGTACTGCTACCAGTACTGCAAGTGCAGATTATGTGAACCCAGATTACTTAGCCAGCAAATGTCCTTCTTGACTCCGGGGAATAAATAACACTGATCAGAAAGTCTCTAGCTGATAACTTAAAGCTCAAGGGAATGTAATTACTACCATATCCAAAGTGGAAGTAGAAGAAGAGCCAAATGAGCCAAATATATTATGTAAAGATGACGCCACCGAAGGAATCCAGCCATGTCTGCAAGTGACCTATTGAAGTAAGCGTTCCTGAAGACTATTTAAAAAAAAAAAAAGTAAATCATGTAGAAAATATACAGAAAGGCGCAATGATTTTTTTCAAACTGAGTTACTGTATAATAACTATAAGGTGTAACATAGAAGCATCAATACTTAGTAATTCACCAAACCTTTTAAGTACACCAAAACTGCAACAAGGAAAATGTCTCTAGCCTGCAACTCTTTTCTAAAAAAGTTTTCCCTTAATATTTACATTGCATACAATATGTACAATAAATACCTTCCTTGAATAATTAAAACAGCTGAAGACCAAAAAGCATTCAGTGTAATGCACTGTATGTATACGTAGTGTGTACAATAATAATGTACATATCTTAAATGAAACCATTCCATGAAGTGATTGAGACAGACACATAGTGGGCTTAGACACAGGCTTGGGTTCAGTCAATCATTTTGAAAGTGTACACTATCGATACAGGACTTCAAACAGGCAGATGGTGTATGATTCAGAGCCAAGCCTAAGCCACCGTTTCAAAGGCCATAGACTGAGGCCTAGGCCCAATTTCATAGAGCTGCCTAAGCAAATAATATTGTTTAACAATTTTCTGCTAAGCAGAAATGAGCAGGATACCAGTCACAAATTGTACTTGTGACATGGTAGTTTTGCTGATAACCTTATTCTGGTAAGCATAATTTTGTTGTGCTTAGCTACTGTTTGTGCTAATGCAGCTCAATGAAATGGCATGTTGTGGCCGAGTGGATTCAAGCTCTGGTGTTTCTGATCAGCAGAGTGTAGGTTCAAGTTCCAGTTTTGACACTTGTGTCTTTAAGCAAGACACTTAACCATTATTGCTGTGTCCTTCAGATGGGACGTAAAGCCGTAGGTCCCGTGTGTTGTGTAATGCACGTAAAAGAACCCAGTGCACTTATCGAAAAGAGAAGGTGTTCGCCCCGGTGTGCCACAGCACCTTGTAAACCATTACATGGTGCTATGTAAAGGAAAAAGGTCTCATACCTTCCAGGAAAACTACTGAATATTTGAGCACCATGAGCGTCACTGAGTGATGGATTTGAGCGCTATGTAAGAAGCCACTGGTATATTATTAAATCGGGCCCTGGGCCAGATTTCATAAAGCTGTTAAGCAGAAAATATCACTAAGCTGATGTATTTGCTGTGCAGTAACACAGCAGAGCACCAGTCACAACAATGTGAAACACGCCGCATTCTGGCTGCTAACCCTTTTCTGCTATAAAAGCAAGATATTATTGTGCTAAGCAAAGTTTGTTGCTTACCAGCTCTATGAATCTGGGCCTTGGGCCTGATAAAATAGCAATGCTACTGCAGAACTTACTGCCCACAGAATTATGTGCTTTACAGGGCACTGTAAGCACAGAATTCTGTGGTAAGCAGCACAATAAAATTGGGCCGTTTGTTTATAAAGATTTGCCACAATTTTGAGTTGACAAAGTCAGAAGTACTGATGACATATTTATACCAAAATGAAGTTTGTAAGTTTGCATTTTAGTATTGTAGCTACACTGTCTGCCACTTTTGGGAGTCAAATAACATGACAGGTTGTACATAGTGCATAAGTGCATAGTTTCATCCACATTTAGTTCATATAAATACAAACAGTACAACCAAGATTCAGCTTATCTCTATTTTATCTCAACCCCCATTCTTCTCAGAACAAAAGCATTACAGTGGGTACCAACAGGACTGGAGGGGGGATCTAAGAGTTGTTTGTCAAGGGGGCTGGGTGGCCACTAATCCAGTAAGCATTAAACACAAAGGTAATGGATTCATTTATCTAGGGGGCTCCAACCCTTTTACAACCCCTCTTGATTTGCCTGATAATTACATGATAATTATAAATTCAAGTTTGGCCTGTTTTCCTCAGTGTCAGCGCTCTGTTTATCCCACTCAGTCTTAAGTTTAGATGATACCTCAGTAACGAGAAGGTACAAGTCAGTTGTGTTCAGAGAGGGGGGCTGCCCACACCTTCTGTACCCACTAGATCTACCATTGATGTGAGAATTAAGGTTAAGCTTTGCCTTTTTCCTCGGTGTCAGCGCTCTGTTTATCCCACTCGGTCTGGAGTTCAGATGATACCTCAGTGAAGAGGAGGTCCCAGTCCCAGGGTTTGTCTTCTTCAATCACTTCCTGCTCTGCTGATAAGACTTTGGTTAACAACTTCAGATCAATGTCATTATCCTAAGGAAAAGAGAAAATAAATTTGCATAATGTAACATATTTGATAAGATTATCCTTTACTATCATAACATAATACATTTTGTACAAATGAGTTCATAAAATTCAGCACAGGGTTCCATCTTACTACAAAGTCATATAGTATGAAGGCTAGGTCAAAGATTGGATGGGTTGGACTGTGCACTAACTGCCAAGCCTACCTGACTTCAGCAGTCAGGTTACATTACATTACCATTTCAGAACCACATCAGCCTACTGACCCTCTTACACACACCTATCCTGTCCCCCATTTTGGGAGTGAAAATGTACACAAAGGAATTGACTCCCAAAATGGTGGAAATGATAGAAGCACATTGTGCGGAAGTGCGTTCCACAATGAGCAAGGGGTCAATTCAAGAATTTCTTCAAGTAAGCGGTGTTACTGAAAACCTTATCCTTTTGCTTAAGCCATTACACACAAAAGTTCGCTACTCTTGACTCCACAGCTGGCATATATTTGTGTGTAATTTCATCGATCCAAGGCATTTCTTATGACAGAAACGAGCCACATTCTTAATTATTGCCACAACTGTTATCACCAATCTGAATATTTAGAGATTTCAGTCAAATTCTTGGTAACATTTTCCAGTGAGTTGACCAACCATTTGAAAGCATTTAACTGCATGGATTGTATTCTGTGCACAGAACCACGAGTGTACTGTGAATGTGTTGTGTACTGTAGATGCATTCATCACCTGATATTGCATTGCGGGTGGCATAGTTTCACACAAATCATATCATTTAAAACCACAGTTAGATGATAACGAATGGTCTGACTCCAAATCCCCTGATCCTATATTAATGCCATAGATTCATACTGTAGATTCAATACTACAAAGCTCAATCACTCCTTCTTCATGGAGGACAAGGATAATTAGACACAATGCTATACTCTTTGGTATAAAGCTTCACAGCAAAGCACACCAATGTTTTTAGATGTTTTCTCATCGGTATCATTTGATGAGGCTTAGTGAGATTGATTGTTTGAATTTACCAGTGTAAGTAGCTGAGAATGCTTCAGTAGGTCATTATCAAGCTCACGGTATGTCGCAACACGGTTGACTTGAACACTAGGGGGCGCTGCAATTT
>JAJGQC010000373.1:0-25000 GCA_021014325.1 Plazaster borealis
GATGACGTCACCATCCCGAAAACCTATATATGAAGTTTGTGAAGTTTCAAGTTTATATGTGCTTGGGAAGTGTGCTTTTGTTAGCGGAAAAGCGACAGGGAGAAGAAGAAGAAGCATTAAGAAATAAAGAAAACAAAATTAAATGTAAAAGTTTATCTTTCGGTTTGAACCGGAAGTCCAGTTCAAATGGGGCCACACTCTGTGTAGCGCTTGTGAAGTTGTAAAAACTCAATACCCAAGGATATTATAACTGAACAAAGTTTGAAAATCGGTTGTGTGGTTCTTGAGATATGGTGTCACTTCCGGTTGACCCGGAAGTAAAGGTCAACATGGGGTCACGGTTACCTAAGGCTAATCTCCAATGCCCAAGGAGTCTATACCTGAAAACAATTTTGAAAATCGGTTGAGTAGTTCTTGAGATATGGTGTCACTTCCGTTTGACTCGGAAGTAAAGGTTAACATGGGGTCACGGTACCCAAGGCTAATCTCCAATGCCCAAGGAGTCTATAACTGAAAACAGTTTGAAAATCGGTTGAGTAGTTCTTGAGAAATGGTGTCACTTCCCGTTGACCCGGAAGTAAAGATCAACATGGGGTCACGGTTACCCAAAGCTAATCTCCAATGCCCAAGGAGTCTATAACTGAAAACAGTTTGAAAATCGGTTGTGTAGTTCTTGAATTATGAATTTTATTTTAAATCTGACATTTGATTGTTAGCGAAGTTTGCACGGACGGCTGTTTTAGAGACTAACAAAGCGTAATGTCAAAATCAGGTTGCGCGAACCTTGAAAAGAGACTAGACTACAAGCATGTTTGAAGGACTTTGAACCTTGCGGTTGATTGAATGGAGCAAGCAGCCGCTCACCCTCTAACTGGTTTAGATCGCGTATTGTGTGTGTTTTCAATGCAGTTTTATTCCCGCGGTTTGACAGCGGGTCAATGTATACCCGATTTCAACCATAAGTGAAGGTCAAAAAGGTAACATTTCTGTGGAAAAGTTTGAGAAGGCTTAAAAATCTACACTATGATGTAAAAGTTGTGAGTAATGTGTATGTAAAAAGTACGAGTATTCCTTAAAGTATAAATTGCGAAGTTTTCAACTTCGGGTTTGAACAGGAAGACAAGGTCAAACGGTATAAGACTCTGTGTAGTATTTGCTACATTTGTCAAGACCTCTCTGATGATGTATAGATTGTTATAATAGCTTATGTACTTCTTGAGTTATGAATTTTTAAATGATTAAACTTTGATTTACTGTATTTCAACACTTGATGACGTCATCATGACGTCACAACTACTTGATTGAGGTTTTATCAAGTTCCTTACATGGTGTAAATTCGAAGTTGATCTGATAGACAGAAGTTAATGTTTTTGCCGGGAAAGTGTTTTTTTGAAGAATTACACTGAGGCAAACTTTGACCTTTCGTTACGACCGGAAGTAAAGGTCATGTGAATTTGGCCTTAACTTTTTAAATGTTGCCCGTGTCTTGATCTATCATATGCCCAAATATAAATACTGTAGCTGTAATATTGGGGGACATACAGGCATTCGCATATGGTCATTTTTTAGGTGTTCGGGCAATCCGCCCGGAACACCTCTTGTTTTTGTTCCGTTTTGTTTTGTTTTTAGGTGTTCGGGCATACAGCCCGGAACACCTCTTGTTTTTGTTCGGTTTTTTCTTACTTATTGATACTTCTTCTTCTTCTTCTCAGCGTCCCTTGTCCGCTAACAAAAGTACCCTTCCCAAGGTCATATGAACTTGAAACTTCACATATAGTTAATATTCATTAGGAGATGAAACCGCTTTAGTTACGTCATGATGACGTCATCCATTCTTGAATTATGAAAATTCAAAGTTTATTATTTCAAAAAATCAAAACTCGAGAACGCCTCAACGGATTGTTACAATCTATACGTCATCGGAATGGGCTTTGAACACTCAACAATCGCTACACAGAGTCCAAACCCATTTGATTTTGTCTTCCAGTTCAAAACGGAAGTTGAAAATTTCAAAATTCATTTCTCAAGAACTACGTATTTCCCCCATTGGTCGTGCATAAAGATTTTACACAGAGTACATGTACAACACGTGTAGTGTACAAGCGGTGCAGCATCCCTAGAGCGCGCTGTGTAGCTTCGTGTATAGTCTGTGTTCAACATACATTTCCCTTTCGGTTAGTTAGTCTTTTCTACAGTCGTCAATATTTCATAAGTTCATATTTCCTCAACCACATAAGCTATTTTGACAATCTATACATCATATGAAAGGGCTTTACGTACTTAACAAAAATGGATATGTTGGTGACCTTTTCTTTACTTTTTGACCTGTCTAAACCGGAAGTGCCTGTACAATGCTTTGAAAAGGCGTTATTTAATGGCTTTTAGGTTGAAATGTACCCCTTTGCCTTTTGATGCTTCACCATATTACACATCAAGAATACATCTTAAATGGATTTTAATGTGTTGATACTTTAAATCTTCGAAAATCTGTATCAAATCACAATAACATTACGGAAAAGTAGTCTCTTTTGCGCTCGATAATTAAATACGCACTCAAAGTACAGGCTCATCTAACTTTCATCAAAAACCCGAACACCTAGTGTTTGTAATTTTACAAACACTACATTTCTAGTTTTTCTTAATACTTCTTCTTCTTCTCCCCGTCGCATTTCCGCTAACAAAAGCACACTTCCCAAGCACATATAAACTTGAAACTTCACATGTAGTTAGATATCTATTAGGAGATTAGACCGCTTCAGTTACGTCATGATGACGTCATTAGGTGTTGAATTACGTTAAATCAAAGTTTAATATTTGAAAAAATCATAACTCATGAACCACACAATGGATTTTCACAATCTATATATCATCGGAAAGGCCTTTGGAAACTCAAAAAACGCTACACAGAGTGTGACCCCATTTGACCTTGACTTCCGATTCAAACCGGAAGTTGAAAATTTCAAAAAACCATATCTCAAGAACTCTTTATACTTTAGTCACAATTTTTACATCAGGTTATATGTTGTTCTTCCTCCGCAAACTTTTCCACAGAAATGTTACCAATTTGACCCTTACTTCCCGTCGAAATGGGACGTTAACGCTCACGTATTAAACTATCCTGATCTATCCAATAGCCCGTGGCTGGCTGTGCGGTCCATTGATTACAAGGTCACCAAACCTGCATACTGACATGTAGCCACGTATTGTGTGCAGAATTAGACGTGTCAAAGTTCATTGAACGTCATCACGTTGTCGTTGTATAGTACACACGTACAAATCTCAAATCTCAAACTCGTTCAAAGTTCAGCATGAATTTACTCCCGTTTTGCACGTCTGATGGCGTAGTGGAAACCAAGGAATATAAGAGGAGGCTTCACTGAAATGTCCACCTGCTCTAGTGATTTGTATGGCTTTTAATAACCGACTAAAATTTAATCTGAAAAAGAACAACACTGTTCGCTTAAATGTCTCAAACACCGAGACCGTGTCACGCTGATCGTCGTGACCATGCCGGCCAACGGCGTTCTAGGCCCGCTGAGTATGTCCTTTAGACACGGTGACTAAAATGGTAAGCTTTATTCCAATAGCATTCATTCATTGATTAAAACAATAATTGTTTGTTCATTTGATGTCGGCCAACAAAGTAACTTCCCAAGCTCACATAGCCTTCAAACTTCGCACATAGTTAGCTCTTGACTAGGACAAGACACCGCTTTAATGACGTCACTAGTTGTCAAATTAAATTTTATTTACGTTTGA
This sequence comes from Plazaster borealis, assembly GCA_021014325.1. Taxonomy (NCBI): domain Eukaryota; kingdom Metazoa; phylum Echinodermata; class Asteroidea; order Forcipulatida; family Labidiasteridae; genus Plazaster; species Plazaster borealis. The sequence continues at coordinate 3,760 of JAJGQC010000373.1, forward strand.
TTTTAGAGGAAAACAATACCTCAAGAACCTCGCAATGGATTATTAAATGGTATACATCATCAGAGAGGGCTTCAAAACATTATCAAATGCTACAGAGGGTGTGACCTCTCTTGACCTTGTCTTCCGGACGAAACCGGAAATTGAAGTGAAGAAAATATTCCTGCGCCTCGTTTTGAGGTCTGCAAACAATATCATCGTAATTTTCGACATTTTCTCTCTGTATGAAATAAAATTTGACCCCTTTTGAACCAAATATTATTAGGGGGAACAAAATAATTTTACTCTTTTTCAACAAAAGTGTTTAGCTGATAATATCATTCTCCAGTTGAAAAATCACAAACTTGAACTAATAAACTTAAAAATGTATTTTCATGACTTATTAACAATACTATACAGCATCAGTTGTTTGCCAACCGTTCAGATGGTGTACATATACTTTAAGATTGACCACAGATGCTTGTACGGAACAACCAATAATTTGTCAAGATTTTGAAGTATAAGTTTAGAATAAAAATTGTATACAATTTCCAAAAACTAGCATTGCCTCCATTTGTCTATGATTCGGAGGCCTACACCCACCAACGGCACATAGGGGAATGCTGGCATAGTATCCAAGCACACAAGAAACTTTGTTAATTAACTAAATTTAATTTGTTTTCAAACTATCGAATTCCCTTCCACAAACCACGGTGTCCTTGTTGTTTACGTTAGAAGCTAACTCCTAGTCTTAAGCTAACTCCCCCAAATGACGTCTCATGGAAGCGCACCGCAAACGGCAGAAGTGTTTTTAGTTTTTCAAAAACTTGGGGTTGGGGCCTAATTTTTTGATTGATAATTACGAAAAATCCAGTGTGTATAAAACACATCCAAATTAAAATAAATGACAAACAAACACATTATAAACAAGTTTAAACAGTATCCCCCGCGGAAACTCGCGGGGGATAAGAAGAAGAAGAAGAAGAAAAAGAAGTATTAAAATTTAAAAAATTATTAAAAAAACGAACAAAAACAATAGGTGTTCCGGGCTGTATGCCCGAACACCTAATCAAAAATCGGACAAGGCCTCTGGGTCCTAGGGGATGGCCCTGGACCCGTCTCTTTGTATACATACCCAGGGGCTCAAAATAGCCCCAGTATGTCAGGTGTCTATTCTACAACATACACGATACATGTTAGATTGTTTTTTTCTTGGTTTTGGTTTTTTTGCAGGGTGATTGCTCACATTGAGTATCATGCGCGGTCGTGTAAACAATTGGGGGTTTTTACCTCCAATTTTTTTCCAGTGAAAAGAACGGATACATGTGGTTTGTAATTTCAACAAAAAACATTGCCACTGTGCCCTTGTGTCTTTTTCAGTTTGCCTTGGTGCCCTTCCCTTTGGCCTTTCTGCCTTGCCCACATTTCACATTTCAGCCGGAAATTCCAGTCCTGTTTGTGTATCTTAAATTGTATCAGATGAGTTAGCTTACTGGTTTTCAGAAGGTGAAGCTATTCTATTCATCCAGAGAAACAGTTATCTCTGTAACACTTTCAGAATCAAGAAAATAGCATTTGAATACCTCCATGTCACTGTTGATTACTTCAAATGCTATTTTCTCAGTTTTTGTGGTTGATATTTACCATTCTTGTACTTTGTAAAGCTTTTACGCTCAATGTGTTATCGTGTTTCATCGATAGGTTGCTGCTTCAGCCGATGAAGAAGAAAGAGCGTACCCAACTTGGTCAACTTGCCTCGTTATATTCCCTAGATATGAGAACAGAAGGAGGGGCCAAGTGTAAGAGATCGCCAGTCCTTATTAAAACAAGGTCAATATACTGATTAAGATTACATAGTAATACGTGATATAAATGACCTCTCATTGGTTAAGATATCCATTTTTGATTAGGAAGGTTAATTGTTGGTTCTTTTCCCACTTGAGGTAAACTATGAATGTCTTCTTTCCCTTTGCATGGTTACATTAATAAAAGGCAAACCAAACCTTGTACTTGTTGAAATTTTGTTACAGGAGTTCTACTACAGTAAATCCAGACATAGACGAGACACTAGGATTGGTTTCTTTGTCCTGTGGGGGCGATGTGTCTCCTGCTAGACAATCTCTCTACCCACAGTTTGTGGATGCTAAACGAAGACGAAAGACTCCACCTCCAACAATCTTAGAAGGTAAAGCCATTTGAAATGTGGAAAAGGCTTGTGTTTCATTACAAGCTGTTGACAAAACGTCAGACAAACCTATCCCTGTGGTTTAATTTATCTATCGTTCAAAACCACAGTGGATGATACATTGTAACTTGCCCCCAATGTACACTACAATACTCCACTGTTTGTTTTTCTTAACTGAGCTTGACAACATGAACAATCATCAACACAAACCATTTATTTTGTCCCAAAAAATCTGGTTTGTGAGCGAAATATCCTTCCCTGCTCTCAAAGACCACTTTTGTTTTTGACTATCTTTTTTTTTTTTTTTTAACATAAAATTTGTTTAACATAAAATTTGAGCCATCACTTATCTTGCTTCAGACCTAAGCTCACATAGTGGTAAAAGTTCCAAGTCAAAACCTCATTGGCTGTTATAAAACTAACTCACACACATTATATCCATGCCATTTGATGGCAGAACACACGTTACATGTCTGGCATTCATTATTTTGCCATTTAGTGCCATTGTGCTTCAGAAGGGTACTGAAATTGAATGTATACAAATTAAGGCCATGCTCATGTACGCTGACGTGATGTATTAGCTTACCAACAGGATTGGCTCTTGTTAAAAATTCCAATTTTTGTTGTCAATCTTGTCACCAGGTCAGGTAGGTAGGTCAGCTATTCCAATCCCAGAAACCAACCGTGGAAGTCAGATGCTACAAAACATGGGCTGGGTACCCGGCACAGGACTTGGAGCAGACAGGGATGGGATACAAGAACCAATCAAAGCTTACATCCGTCCCAAGAACAGAGGTCTAGGGTACTGGAAGCCTAGATAGAAAATAATTGATGTACTTCACTACACTCGGTGTTCCCAGCTTAGCTGCATGCAGTAATAGTTGTCCACTCACTAAAGCACATCAAGTCTCTTCCTCAGAGTGTTAAACACATAGTTGAATATCCTTGTTTCAGGATTTGAAACTCAGACTTGGTGCATTACCTAACAGATCCTGTTGTAAAGAAGTTGAAACAAATAGTCTGGATTGCAAATTACTGGATGGCATGTGCTGTTGGTATGCGTTGGTCAGGATAGTTGATGTAGCAGTTCTGGGGTTGGCACTGTATGAATCAGAAATAAAACTGCCCATCCGTGTTTACCATGAGCACTAAATATTCAAATGAATTGATCAATCTTAGAAGTTTACTTCAGGATTCAAGTTAGTTTCAAAGGCATTTGAGCTAGATCACAATGAAAGTATATCACAGTTATAACAGTCCACCCTACTCATGAGTTTCGTTTCCCATGTAAGTGCATCTAAAAATCCAAGATGGCTGTCCAATGTGTCCAAAGAAGTTAAAACAAAATGAAAATACTCAAAGAAATTTCACAAACAGAAACCAAATGAATTCATATAAATCAAAATGTATGTGAACATCCATGTAACATTTGAAGTGGAACCATATTAATTTTTTTGTTTGCAAAAATGACTCCCACTAGAAAAAAAAACATTTTATGCTCTAATGGAGTTGCTTGGGATTTGGGACTTCAATTGAAACAAACAATTTATCATGCAAATTACATGCATTGTCAAGAATCATTTGAACTGGTGTGCTTGCAGGCAATTGTTACTCTCATCTTTGCCTCAGTGTAGAACACCATCATTCTACTTGAACAATCTGGACTTGCTCCAACTGGAAACGCCAGACCTAGTATTCTAAAGAATCGTTTTTTCAGAATGACTGCATGAACATAATTTCCACAAAACATCAACAAGATTTTTGTTTGACATTGACACTCATGGCTTCTGAATTATGCCTGCGGAGGAAGCTCACACACAGAGCAACTGTTCAAAGAAAGATATGATCAGATATCAGCCTGAAAGTGTGACTCCCATATTGTGTGATACATTCTTCACTTCTTGGGAGCTTGACTAAATTTAAAAAGTGCTGTCAAGATTAAACCTTAACCAGAAATTGGAACTGAGCATGTGCAGGATAAGCAAAAGGTATGTGTATTTTGCCTCCTACCTTTATTTTTTTTAGTTGTGTAAATATTTTGTGAGCTGCATATATACAATCATTTTAAAATGGATTACTCTCGCTAAATGATTGTTATTAGTGTAAATGTAAAAGGTGTACTTGTAGTTTTGTGCACTGAAATTGAATATATTCAAATGGAAAAAACAAATGAAATTTCCGTAGTTTATCAAAGCAAGAGATGACATGTCTGCTATGATCATGTCTGGTAATCTGACTCGTTGCATAGATGATAGGGAAGGCCATTACATATGTGGGGTCTTCAAAATGCTGTTTGTATCTCGGCCATTTTCATATTAGTTATAGCATGGTGCATGTTAAACTGTAAACTAGGACAACAGGCAACTTGGAGTCAACCAACTGCACTCCACACAGAATGAAGACTTTGGTAGCACAAAGGACATTTTTCTAATAGTTTCTTACTGTCCACAAAAATGTAAATTTGTTGGGGGTTTAATTCCTGTCTGATACCGTTCAAAAGACAATGGGAACCACTCTTAACTGAACAATGCTTAGGAAAACACAATCTTTGACATTGTGTGTTACTATGATTGAAAGTAGTGTTTACTGCATGTACAGAGATGCCAACCAATAAGATTTTGTCGTTTTTTGTACGATAATACCAGCAAAATACGATAATTAATTTTTTTCATATTAAAATACATTATTTTAAAAAAAAAGTAAATTATTTTTTCTTTATCCGACCACCACACTTTTTCAAACTTTTGAATAAAACTTCAACAAACTGTAAAATGTTGTATTTACCTGTAAATTTATGTACTTCTTTGCTTTGTAAAAATTGTTCAGTCTGTTTTACAATCCACCGCTAATATACATTTACGATACAGCGAAATATACCGGTATAGGGATCAAAATTAGCAGTCGCCGGCGGGGCGAGTTAAATCCTTTCCTTTACTAGTCTGCCAGGCGAGTCAAAAATTTGTTCCTTTTCACAATAAATGAGGGGTACGGTGATAAAACCCCAAATGGTTTGACAAGTCTTGATACTTAATGTTGCTGCAATCGCGATAGTTTCTTTTCCAGTATACAAACATTAAAACACGCTCTCCGGCTCTCATGTTCCATTTAACAATACGTATGCGAGTGGGAAACGCACAACTCGGAAGACGTGCAGTGCAGTCTAATCTCAACATCGTTCCGGTTATATTTTATGCAAAATTATAACCTCCTGCTCATTAACACATCACTCTCGCCGCACAATTTATTCCCAATGTTCGTCGTCGACCGATCATTAAATCACAAAGATTTAATTGCAAAAAAAGTCCTATAGGGGCCTACAACTGATCCTCAAATCACAAATCCATGAAAATGGTTGTTGATGAAAAAAGTATTAGGCCTATTAAGGGCAGAAATTAGGGGATAAGATCGTCCAAAAACATAAGTTTGCGAACTTCACTTCCATTTTTTTTTGGGGGGGGGATGCTTCAAAAATTTGTGTGCATTATTACATTTGGGCTAGTGAAAAAACTTGTGGTTGACCCGTCCGGCCGATGCACAAAACAAATTTTCTCAGTCATTTTGCTATTGTTCCATTGTTCCACAAGGTTTTCATGACCATTTTGACTAAAAAACTACAAAGTTTTGCGGCCAATACGAAAAAAAAAGGAAAACAAATAACATATCAAACAAATTCACAAAAATCATCAGGACAAAACCAGTTAGAATGCTCCAGATATTGTCGTTAGTCCTTTTTTCACAAAACTATTGCCTTTTTTCAAAAAATACTATTTTTGCTTCAAAAATACTATTTTTTACTTTTTGGAATACTATTTGTTGTTGGCAAAGGTTGGCATCTCTGCATGTTCATCCATGATTACTATAGTACTGCAAGATTATCTAGGAGGTTGAAGAATGAACAAATGAAGAAAGAACAGGATCATCAGGGCCTAAAGTACTGATGCGTAGAGGTATACATGTAATACTGTAAACTTGTCTTGTGCTCTTATTTCAAGTATTGTGCAGGCTTTGAACTTCAGGAAAGACTCCACTAGACAAAATGTCTTCTAGCTCACGAATAGATTTACCCCAAAAAATGTATTTTAATATTGACAAACTTTTAGGAAAAAGGTTGGACTATGAAATCTAAAGTATGCATTTTTAGTAAATCTTAAACAGTGTTTATTTGAAAAACACTATAATACAGGACTTGTTTGGTTGTGGGGTTACTGGCCCAATGCTTAAATTGCTAGACTGGCCAGTGGTCCAGTGGGTATTTCAAGCCCTGATGTGTAGTATTAGTAAAAATTTACAATACATGTGATTAAGAAGATCATATTCAAACTCTGACACAGTAAATTATCAATCTGCCATGTTCTATACCAAACAATGCATGTCACACATTGTATGTCCTGTACATGTACATGGGTCATTCCATGGTGACTTATGGTACATTTAGGAGATTCCCTATACTTTTGTTCACTTACGGGTTGGACTAGCAGTGTTCTACCTTAACAGTGGTCAGCTGGCCTAATAACAGTGGTCAGCTGGCCAAATGCCAGTTAAAACACCTGAGGACCAGTCAAAATACACTCCAAGTGGTCAGGCTGGATAGCTGACGGACCAGTGAAATGAAAAGCTATAATCCTGCTGGCTAGTCACAGAAAGTTAAGGGCAAACCCTGACTTGTGAATGGAACGTTTGGGTAGTCCACAAGATTGCTCACTAGTCCAACATGTGCACTTGTTACTCGTAGAACTGCAATTGCAGTTATCTGCAAAATCATGGACAAAACAGTAAACTTATTAATCATTTTCCATGGTAAGTGGTTTCCCGATATTCCACAATCTTTCACACATTTATTTTGACTAAAACAACACTTTTACTTGCCCCAGCTGGACTACAAATGGAAGTGATTTGTCGTTACCCACAGGTATCAGAAATCTGGTTTACTAACTGATTTGAGTGATATGTTCAAATCTGTCACTATCAACAACAGACATCAACACATCAAGTCAAGGAAATCATTGAGAAAACCAGCTATTGGATGCATGCAGTTAATATAACAATCCACAGTGGAATTGCCCATATGAACATGTATGACACAAATGTGTTGGGATGATCGCGGCCGCACTCACTATGAATAAGGTTTAGCCATCCCTAATACTCAAAGACGACATTCTCTAGAATATCTCCTGCAAAATTACCCCCATATATTCATGAAAGCATGGTTTTTTTGTTTTTTTCAGCATAACACCAAAAATCCAGTGCTTGCAAGGTAAACATAACGGTACATAACCAGCTGAACTCCAAGCTGAAATCTGAAGAAGAAAACAAATTCAATCTAAAAATATATTTCTGATTGGAAAATTTTGTGACTATAAGATTTGCCTGGATTCAATGTTAGAAAAATAATGTTTTTGTTATAGTTATGAGAAGGAACTCTGAAACGCGTATTTTTGCAATTTCACAGTCCTTGCTGTTAATTGTCAGAATAACTCCTCCATGAATTTTGAAACTTGCATATGATGCTGACGGTACATTGAGTGCCAGGGCTGCATTGTTGACAGTTGATCATGTAGTTGTCGGGCAGAAAGTAGGTTTGTGAAATTGAGTTTGTAGATGGTTTGATAATTCTGAAGTGAACATTAAGTTATCAATAAACTATGACAGTGTACTGCATTTAGCTCCTGCTGGACAGTCACTACTTGTACATTTTAGTTGTAATCCACTGCCAGATAGCATACGTGTACTATGTACATGGAGTTGCTAAGATTAATTGCATGTATCTGAGGAGGGTCTGTTCTTAATACACATGTCATCTTTGCACAGAGTAATGTCTTTTTTATGTCAGTGAATGTAGCTGTTATATATGTGTGTACACATCAGGACATGAGCCTGTAACTGTCATTGTTTTCAAGTACAACAGTCTGGTGTTCATTTGGAAAAGTCCCAGTGGTAAATTGAAAATATGGGATGTTTGTTTTGTGTTTTTTAATGCAGGGATGAAAACTTTTAAAAATCGTATTTTTTGCCAGGGATTTGTTCTTTTATTTTCAAGTATCTTTTAATGAACTAAATTTCCTTAGGTTCCATGGTATTGAAATCAAACTCCCTGCAATGTAAAATAAACTGTGCAAGTTTAAGAATTTGTTGATTAGCCTTCAGTGAATCTAGAAGGATGCCCTCTATTGGCAGAAATCAAAATGAGTGACTTGATAATTGAATGTATTTTTTTATTATTTTTTTTTATTGCAGCACACAAGAATATTTGTCAATCCAAACCTTTGAATATTATTACCTTTTAAAAAATGAATATATCACCAAGGGGGTTATTTCAACATATAATGTTGCTATTGTGCTGTAAATGTTAAGTCTTATTCTCATGTACAATGTAATACTGAATTTGTCACGGTTTAGAAATTTTAGGGCTTGTATTAGAGTGCATGACTTCCAGGTACAAAACATCAAAGCGGTTTGTCTGAATGGTAAATTCAATTTCAGCTGCAATAATGTTGTTGAATTCTCATAGATAATTGATAGATATATATATATATATGACCCTAAGTACAAAGTATATTTGAAGCTTTGGAGAAGAGTAGGCATTGATAATAAACAACCTGTGTAAATATTTTGCCAAACTGTTTCATTTTAATTGAGGCAACTTCTCAAAACTCTGATTACATAAATGCAAATTGAATGCAGATTGCTTTTGCAAAATTATAAATCTCCATATTTTGTGAAAATGGACATAAATTGTCTAAAATGGTTTTGTACAAAAAGTGTTCCAACGTCATTAAACAATGTTAAATTGTCAACACAATTTTGGTACCAGTTATCCCAGTGAGAATAAATATCAAGATATATTTTTAAAATGTACGATTTAAAAATGATAGGATACTTAAAAAGATAATACACACACAGGGTACTTTGAAACATGTATGTAGCACAATGTTCTGCCAAAAAATGTAACTTAGATACAATAGACATTAAAAGGTTCATGAATTTTGTGAATATTTGTAGTGTTTGTGTGCAATACATGAAGCTGTTCCAACTGAACCCAAACAACTATGAATCTCAGTATTATCTCTTATACCTTAAATTAAGATTTGTTTGGTGCTTTTGGTTTACCCTGTAGAGACTATTCATTTCTGTATCAGATAACTATTGCTGATTTTTTATCACAATTTTTTTTTTCCAGAAAAAGTTTGTAGAAAAATTATTATTATTATATATTTCTGGTAATGAAATCAAGGATGCCTCATAACTGACCGAAATCACTTAAGCTTGCAAGCCTGAGGAAACCTGTAAACAAGGGTGCTTGCTATGTGAATCAGAAACACTTGGCTTAACCCCTACTCTTCCACGATAAGTGTTCTGTGTTCTTTTACATGCACTACCAATCTTAGTACACTGGACCTACGGCTTAATGTTCCATCCAAAGGACAAAGCAATTATGGTAAAGTATCTTGCTTAAGGACACAAATGCCACGACCAGGACTCGAATCCACACTCTGCTGATCAGAAACACCAGAGCTTGAGTCAGATGCTCTTAACCGTTAACCACTCGGCCACAGCACTACTGTGAAACAGAAATTTAGTTTTGTTTTAGAAATGAAATGTAGACAATGTGTTATTGTGGGAACTATTTGGGAAAATGTCAATTCAGCGTATGACCTTTTCTTTGACATTTATTGACTGGATCAGTATATAGGTCTATGTGTGGCCACTGTTGACATTTTGTCATCTCTTGCAGTCACTATGGTCTCTAAAGGGTTAAAAAAGGACAATTTGATGTGTTATTCTAAGCATGAGTACCCTAATCACATTAAAGAGACTTACATTATGGTGTCATTTGCACTGTTGTGCATCTTGCTTTGTGTGCTTGATTAAAGATTTGCAATTCACATTACTGTAAATACACCGTACATATCTTGCATTGTGATAGTGTGCTGCTGGCTATAGTGTTCATATTGCACACATCTCACTTTTGCACAGGAGAACATTAACCCTAAAACTTGCTATAAATCCATCAAAAACATGTATGTTTGTACTCTACCCTTGATGGTAACTCAACACCCAATTGTTTAAACTCTGTTAAGATTGGTTTGCCTGGATGGCTAAAAGTGGGCGACTTTAGGGGGAAAAAGTACAATCCATTCAATTCAGTCATTTCAATCCCTTGAATTTCTGAGGATTTGGGTGTTTTAGATTAACAAGAACGTTAATGTACAGGATTCAAGATGAGGTCTTGTCACTAGGCATGTTCATGGTAGTTTATCTGCTCTAGAATGCAGGGTTCATGGGTTTGAATCCTGCTCAAGGAGCTTGTGGAATTTTTTTGCTCCACAGGATTTGGAAAGCACAGAGTATACAGTGCTTATCACATATCAGTCAAGGGTAGAAATTAAAATGTGTGATGTAAATAATGAGACTAATATACATGTGTACCAATAAGCCCTGGGCATGAAAAAAACTGGAACTGTCCCAATAGTAAGGATAATTGTAACTTTAGAAAAGAAAAACAAGCTGTTGCAATCTGCTTACCAACTAAATGACCTGAAGTATAAATGCAAACAAGTGTCAAAAGTCTGAAATTTTGACCCTAGCAAAGTCTGTCTTAACTGTAGTGAATACTCAACCCCAGGACGTTCTCATATACATCTACATGTACCAATTTTCAAAAACATATGTACATCACACATGTATATTAATTGTAACTTCAGATCCAATATCTCTCATTTGTACTTTATTTATTACTTTATATATTCTTTTTTTCCTCATTAGAAACTGTATTGATGTTGTTTTATTGCGATACTCTGCAACACTCTTCAACAAGCCAAATATGTTATTACTTAAAAGATCTCAAATCAATCCCTTGCTTCTAGCATTTTGGTGTATTTTTGGTAACAGTTACTGTAGATTTGTTACTTTTTTAGAAAGAGAGAGTGCAATACCAAATTTCCGTTCTTCCTGTCTATTTGTTAAGCCTACAGGTTTGAAATGAAAAGCCTTGGGCAGTGGAGTCCATTTTGTAATGGAGAAAAGTATGAGATTGTTTTCTTTACTTCATGCAGGCAGCCTTAGTTTCTTGGATTTTCTCAGACTCTGGAACTTTCCAGAAGAGTTTTGTTACAGTTAGGTTTTCAGTGTGATAATTCAAGCATGTAAAATTGTGTTTTTTCTTCAGCAGGTAAATTACCCAAATGATATTTTGAATCAACTGCAGATAAAACATTTCTTAAAGTTGCACCGCCCTTAGTTTCATCGAAAGACCAGTTACATTTTTTCTACAAACCAATTTTGACAGATAATACTGATTCAAAATGAAAACAATAATAATACTTTCCCATATACCATTGTTCTTGGCTGTTTTTAAACATGAGACAGTGCTGTATAAAAACTCATTTGTATATTTGACAGTTCTTCTTTGATATCAATTGCAACGTTGCATGTCTGATTATGCAGTCCTTAAAAACTGTAGCTGCAAGCCTGGAAAAGCCATTGAAATGTCCTGAGCTGGGAGAGCAGTTATATACAAAATCTGCTTCATTTGAGGCACCACTTTGTCCTTCAGTACTTGATGTTCATTGAATAGTCAGTCAACATTTTGAAATCTGAAATTGAGGTGCGTGGGTTGGTCAACACACTTTGAAACAAAAGTCTACATTTTCTTTAAACATTTGTTATTCTGAATGGCCCCCCAGCAAGTCTATTTTGATCGTGTGCATGCATGCTTCACTACAAGTATGAGATAAACATTCTTTACTTACACAGCTAGTGTAGAAACTTGGTGCTATCCTCAACATAAGCAGATTCGTAAAATTGTGCCCTTCTCTACTTTTAGCTTTGACATGATATAATGTGAATTCCCTAGACTTCCATAGTGGTACATTTGAGAGGATTTACAGACTCTTTATGTGACAACGAGATCTCTTTGGAATTAGATGTTTATTGGGGCTGTATTTTTTCTCTTTAATGGTCAGTTTCTGTCTTGAATAATGTGTCAAGGCATAGGAAAATCATGAACAAAATCTTGATAAAAGGACAAATCCTCACAAATTGGAGACCTGTTCTATTTTTGATGTTATTTTTTTTAGACACAACTACAGAATGCAAGCTGCCTGAGATTTTATATTATTTCTCTGTAATTTCAAATGAAACTTTTATCCTACTTTGTCATTTACATTAAAGCAAGTTACCAATGAACTTATTGGCCAGTATTAAGCACGTTAATTATTGCAATCAATTTGTGTAAACTCATTAATTTAATTTGATAAGAGACAGTAATTTTTTGTTTAGAATTTTGAACATTATTTTACCAACCTACAAATTTCTGTGTTAAACATTTTAATGGGAATGTTTATTTTTTCTCTTGAGAAATTTAACTCTATATAACCCCCCTTTCTTGTTTTAATCTCTCTTGAGCCAATTTTAGTGCTCAATGAGTGTATAAGTTAAGTAAATTGATAATAAAATCCTTTTATTTACTTTATTACCTTGTTTTAAATTCTGACACATTTGAAATCAAGAAGATTTTTTCCTTAAAAATCTCACCCTTCAAATTAATATTTTGTGCCAAATTGTTAACTAATCATTTTCCAGCCAAGTAATGACTTTCAAAATGCCAAAATATTCTTGTGTATGATCAGATTGCAGTCATTTGCTGTAATTTACCCTGGGGTCTTAGCAAGCATGTACAATGTTACTCCCACAGTAATGACACACAAGAACAAGTTTTTGAAAAACCACCTCCCTGTACTTGATTTCATATTGTAGCACACCTCAAAACATATTTGGAGGAGTGAAGACATACATGGAACCTCTTCCCCTTTGTACAAATAAAGCACTATAAGAACAGCACATGTGTGTGTGTCAACGCCGTCCCCCTTCTTTTAATACCCTCCTTTTGGTGGCCTTTGTCCATTCCCATTTTTATCCTTCAACCCCCTTGGATGTGTCATTGGTACATTATGTGAAGTGACAGACATTTTAACCAAATCTCAATTTTCCGAACAAAATTTAGTTTTAAGCTTACGTAAACAAGTATATATTGACACAGTTGTATAATATAGAATATGTAAATATACTGCAATGTCACTGTAAGTGTAGATCATGGTGATTTTAGATGATGTTAATGTATGTCGGCTTGCTGCTTTGAAATAAAGAAACTCGGTGTCATTATACCAATGATTCATATTATGTCTGTGTTCTTGAGTTGTGCAAAGTACAAAGTACAGTAATATCAAAACAAAAATTGATTCTGGAATCTCACCGAGTATACCAGTGTCAATCCTCTAGAGAACTATCTTCATGTGAAATACTGTCAAGGTCATACAGTGACACTGACAATTTTCAAGCCATTAAAACGAATCTTTGTCTAAATATTTATAAGCTATCCAAGACTCACTTTACATTAATATATATTCATGCTGGACAAAATGTGGATTTCTGTACCGTCTGGCAGGATCAACTCAGGACAAACAGTTGTACCAGATTTTGTTTGAATGATCTCATTCCCTTGACCTCGTTCCTTCCCTGGTTGCCCTGTAGAGCCCTTGTACCAGTTAGTGATTTAGGTCAGCCCAGGTTACCAAAGTAGGATTTCCTTGGTTTTTCCAGCTCCCATTGTTTCAAGGCTGGCAGTGTTTATATCCGAAGTGTAGCATTCAAATGTGAAGCTTTTGTGTTTGGCGTTTGTTTGGGCTTTTTAAATCACAGTAGGATAAAGGTTCCAAATGTTTATGATTTGGTGTTTTTGCCGAATGTGCAATACATATCAAACAAAACAATCACATGTTAAAACAAAATACAACAAAAGTTAAGATGATATTGATAATATTAACTAGATTTGATGTTTGGGCTATATGAATGTATTCTAATCTTAAAACCCAATAACAATAATAATGTTTTGATAAAAAAAAAAAGTTATATCTTCCTGTTTCAGAAAATGCATCTTTAATTTTTGTTGTCAGTTTGGTGAAGCATGAGAAGTCTAAAAGTTGAAACTTGCACAAATCAACTTTCATATATCTTGTGGTTCTACAAAGTAGAGATGCATTTTTACAAACATTTTTGGATCCTCATTTAGTTACCTCTTACTTTTGGATCCTCTCTCTTTTTTTTCTCTTTTTTTTTTTAATGTGATGATTAGTGTAAAACCGTTTAATTTTGGTATTCTTTTGTTCTCTTAAGCTGCTGTCTCTGTTCTTGTGAACTTCATCAAGTACTCATGCTGAGTACTACTAGGCAGTACATGGTACCTGGCTCAAATGTAGGCCTACTTGGCAACACCACTGTCTTTATTTTTGTGCGATATTCTTGTGTGTTTGATTGTAATTTTTGTTTTTTTGTATAATGTCAAATAAATAAAATAATGTTTAAAACATTACAGTAGTTTACTCTACCTCAAAAGAAGGCAAACGTCTTTATTAATATTTGGGAATGAAATATCTTTTATTCAGTGAGGTATACATCAAATATAGTCAAACAAGCAAACAAAATAGTTTGGATCAAGAACCTTGTTCAGTACATTCCTTCCAAAGTATCTTGAGTATTAAGTCCACATAATATAACATACAATTGAATACGATAGTATATAACAAATCTCAAATCTGTATATATACCAAAACTTTAGTTCCACACATGTATATCTTATGTATTATATTTCAAATTAAATATGACATTTCGTTAAAACGTTAGATTGATAAACCTGTTAATGGAAATTCATGAAAATCTGTAATAACACAGTGCTATATATAAAGTTATTCAAATATATACAAATAGATGTAAAACGAGTACAAGAAGTTGCAGGTATTTCAACAATATTTAAAACTAGCAAGCTAACAGCAAACATTCTGCAAACTTCTACATATAATGATTTTGATCTTAACTACACTGATCCAAAAACACATGAGGAGAAGGAAAAAAACTTCAAGAAAATAATGTTGTCTCTCCCTGAAAAAAAGGGTTATATGAAAACATCATCTGCAGTTTAATGGATGCATACACAGGTGTAAAAGCTGAATTTTTGTCATGTCCGGTCGAAAAAGTTTTGTTTAATACCACAAAATGGTTATAGGCCACAAACTAGTTTTATGAGTACTGGTTGTGACTGGTTATCGGCCACAAACTAGTTTCATGAGTACTGGTTGTGACTGGTTATCGTCCACAAACTAGTTTTATGAGTTCTGGTTGTGACTGGTTAAAGGCCACAAACTAGTTTCATGAGTACTGGTTGTGACTGGTTATCGGCCACAAACTAGTTTCACGAGTACTGGTTGTGACTGGTTATTGTCCACAAACTAGTTTCATGAGTACTGGTTGCGTTATCGGCCACAAACTAGTTTCATGAGTACTGGTTGTGACTGGTTATCGGCCACAAACTAGTTTCATGAGTACTGGTTGTGACTGGTTATCGTCCACAAACTATAGGTTTATGAGTACTGGTTGTGACTGGTTATAGGCCACAAACTAGTTTCATGAGTACTGGTTGTGACTGGTTATAGGCCAAAAACTAGTTTCATGAGTACTGGTTGTGACTGGTTATCGGCCACAAACTAGTTTCATGAGTACTGGTTGTGACTGGTTATAGGCCACAAACTAGTTTCATGAGTACTTGTTATTTTCTTCATCAGCAGAAACCTTTGAGGTAATATTTTGGCTGAGGTAGCTCCATGTATACTTGTGCCCTGATTTGAAATCATCACTGTGATTATTATCTTTCATTGTATTGTTTCCAAATCAACAAAGATACAAAATCCCAAAGCCAAAAAAGTCTCTCAATTTCTTGTAGTCTTTGTCTAGTGGATTATTTTAAGGCTCATTATTACAAGCTTGAACTGGCAATGTTAATTGAACAGACATTAATTGAAAAGTGAAAATTTGTTCGGTTACTGGCAGAAAGACATGAGGTTTTGTGATACTTCTGCTTGTCCCAGCAGAAGATCAAAAGCAAAGAAATGCCTTATTTGAAGAAAAGAAGAAGAACAAAAACATGTTTTTTTCTATTCCCATGCGAAATTCAAGTTTTCTGTGATGACTTGTGAATGGCAGAAAAACAATTAAAATTTACACTTGGTTTCTTGAAACATAATTATTTTGCAATTCTTTGCTCACAATCTTTTTGCCAGCTTACTTTCATTCTTTCCTTCTACTGGGTACACAATGATATATATAGTGACCCATTTCTACTTATGAATATATTCTTGTAAAGTCTGAATACAATTTCACTTTAGAATAAAAGGGAGGAAAATAACAGTCCAATGTAGTGCTATTAGTTGTGTTACCTTATACAGTATACATTGTAATAACTGAGTAAACAAATTGTTAATTTTTTTACACGTTTCTCTTATAAAACTACATGTTTTATAACTAAGAATTGAAATAGGTTTTTGAGGTTGTTTAAGTACAAATGCTCTGTTTTATTCCTATCATTTCATATTAGTAAAAAAATGATCTAAAATTCAATTCTAGATACATTGACAAACTAATTAAAATGTTTAATCTGCTCTGCAGATTTTGCAGCATGTATGGTATTCTGTGGGTATTTTTTAAGTTAATTTATTTATTACATTAAATTTTTTAAAATGATATTTTTAGCCGGTAAAATCATTCTTATTTTACGGTAAGTTAGTGATAACAAATAAACATGATCCCTTCTTCGTTTCTCTTGCTGAAAATTAAGATATAAAGGGCGCCTTCATTATTATCCCGTGCATATGTGCAGTAACTGGGTAAGAGTTCAAAATGTAATGTTTGGCTGCAGACTAGCTGTGATCACGATGACAGTGCCCCTTATACTTTAAGTCAAGACATCTTGGTAGACCAAACACTAAACCTAAAATTATACTTGGCATGAAACTCATGTGACATTTTTATAGGCAAAGTAAAAGCATTAATAACAACCTAGCATTTCAATTGAGTAAATTGTCACAGACTAGTTTTTAATGCGTTTTAATTGAAGTAGAAGCTTGGAATGGATGCAGTGTTTTTATAACAAATCCAGCCCCTCCCCAACCCCCACCATGTGATTCCTGTGATCTATTTGTGCAGTATTTTACAGATCCTAATCATCACAAACTAATTTGTATATTTGTTTCCAGTCATACATGCAGTTTTATACTGTATCAAAGATCGAGAGAGAAATTCAGCTTTTTAACCATTTGTCATTTTGTCTAATTGTTATAAAGTTTAAAACAAAAATCACAAATAAATCTGTAACTTAAAAAAATAGACTATGCTACATATGATTGTGTTAATCTCCTTCAATATTTTTTGTTTCCTCTTTGTACCGTAATATCCTTTTTTAGAAATTCCAGCCAGCTGGTCAAATATTAAATTTGTACCAAAAATAGTATTCTTTAAAATCATCTAAAAATTGGTCCCTGATCACTTATTTCACTTCAAGTAAAAATGAATTTGAATTTAGTGCACCGCACCAGAATGACTTCCACTTAGAATTGTCCAAACGTATTAAATTGCCTTTCAAAAAGACCCTCCTGAGATCAAAACTGTGAATGTCAACAAGCTTTCAAACCACACTTTAAACAAAAGTTACAGCTTACAAAATAACATATTAAGTTCAATTTTACATTAAATTTTTGATTTTGACAAATGAATTGACTGACCTGTAATTGGATTTTAATGGTTGCACAAAGGACTTGACCCAATTGGCTCAGTGGTTTCTTCCCTGCCTTACACCATGGGCCTTGCATGTGGATTGGGTTTTCAGTCCCTAACTTATTGCATGCATGGTTTGGGGCTTTCCTCCCACATCTAAACCTGACATTTGTTCATCATCTTCTCTACACAGGTATCTTTAGACCTACAGGATACAGTGCTATAGTCACATTTGAGGGTCCCTTGAAAGATTATTTTGTTCTTAGCAAGTTCATACAGGTCTTTATTAAATTATGAGTTGTTCACATGTACTAATATTAGATTAGTACTGAAGTTTGGATTATGGATCTGTGCATCTTTACACATCAAACTAACCCTGGTGCTCATAAGCTCAGTACAACAGATAGTAGTTCCATAAAAAATATTGACCTATTTTTCATTGCTATTCACCTTTGTCATGCTGTAGCCCGGAATTGTCTTTTCCCCCGTGCTTTCAAAGGTTTTTCATGATATCAAACTGGAGGCCAGACTACTTGACTTAGTTACATTGATTTGACATTAATTTGGGAAAGCACAAGATGTTTACACCTTGATTAATCTCAATAAAGTTAGTCTCTCGGACTCATAAATTGTCAATTTGTCAGATATTAATAAAGGTTATTAATAACTCAAAATCATACCCTTGAACATAGTCTTGATACTGTACTATTGAAGGGATTTGCATGGTGGAAGTGGATCTGTAATTGTAATTGTATTTTCTGTGTATATATTGCTCCAAAATGAAAATCAATCAATTAATTAATCAATCAAATTGTTAAACAACAAAAAGTAAAGGTGACATAAAATATTACGTTCGAAAAAATGCTTAATACACAAAAAAACAAGCAGAAAAAAAGGAGGGAAAAATACGGTTATCGTTGGAGGTTTTTTATCTTGTATCTTTGATTGGTTGTTATTTCCATGGATTCACTGCGTTTAATTCACCAGTCCAGTAAGCTTCATCATGGCCAGTGTTCCAATGCCACCAATAAACATAGCTGGAACAGCTACAAAGGAGAATAGGCAAAGTGTTCCCATACCAGACATCCCATGACCACTGCAAGAAAACAACAACAGAGATTGTTAAGGTTACAATCCTACTTGGATCCAGCCATGTACAAGAAACAAAATGGGAGTTCTACTCATGATGATGTAACACAAGACAATTTTTACAGGCAACTGTAAAAGGCAACCATCGCGGTGCATAAAAGAAAACATTTCTCACTTTCTAAACTGCCTATGTTCACAAACAATGAGCAGGCCATTATATTTTGGTATGAAATCAATCCAGTGTGCGACATTACGTGCAGGTCAAAACATCTAATACTGAAAAATCTAGCATAACAAGGAATAAAGGTGAGAAAATCCTATTAGGTATTGCAACAGAAAGAGGGAGAAAAAAAGCCAAAGAAAAACTAACCTTGTGCACCCTCCGGCTAGGCGAGACCCATAGACCATGACAATGCCCCCCATAAAGGCATGGTGAGCAGGCACCCCCAGTGTGGTGCCAAGTGACCCAGACATTGAAGCAGAGAATATGGCTCCAATAATGGCAGCACATCCATATGCAATCTGTCATGAAGGGGTTACAAAAATAGTCCTAATGTTTCAACTGCTCCTGGTAAACAGTAACTGAAGGAATAGGCTACAGGTTAAAATCCTAAACTTGTTTTAAAGTGAAATTTTATTCATAGAAGATTAGGTATGATTTTATTAAGTGTTTGTAAAGTAAATATTTAGACCTTTGACAAAGATTATTCTAGTGTCAAAACAGGAGGCCATCAACCACCTTTTGCATAAAATATTTGATGTATTTTTACCCACCCAAATGAATTATTGTATACCAATATTTAACACGGTTGCTAAACTTTTTAAACATGTATCTTTATGGGACTTAATCTTTCTTCTTGCTCCTCCAAAAATTTAGTTACATTCAATATCCTGTCATTAAATCCCACCCACATACTGCACACCCAAACCTTTTGCTATTTTCGGCTTAAAAGTTGTGTAAAATATACAAAAGTTCATTGTTCAAATGTTTATCTTTTGACAGAAACTGATACCTTTGTTAAGATCTTGAAAAGCAAGTCAGAAGTGTGTTTGTTCTTATATAAATCCTCAAAGAAGACTTCTTTCATGCACTTCCTATGGGCTTTTGGTAATCGTTGGAGCCAGTTTCAGTGTGGTGGACTGGTTTACAGTAATTATGTCACACTCAAAATTAACAGGATCAAATGCTGTGCAGGAGGTTGCAGAGTTTCTGGAGAGTTTGTTATTCCTGTATACATGTGGACTGTTTATGAAATTTTTGGCAAAAAGGGAAAAATGCTGCATCAAACAGATTTAGAGTCTTTTGCTTTGGTAGGGCTAATGGCTTTAATGGCAATGATGAAGTATGAGCTGGAGCCCAATCTAGTCATAGCCACAAATTTAGCCATATATCTTGTGGTTAGAATATTTAACAGATTTGTCTACAAGACTCCTTACCGACCACCAGTTGTTGAACCCATATTTGGTACGCAGAAGATATGGAGAGATTCTTGCAAGGGTTTCTGATGGGAAAAATTGAGCGGCCATGGTACAGTAACTTCCACTACCTCCCATAGTCTGTCCCATTGCTAGGACAATAGGGATTTGCAGGCTGCCAATCAGAGCCCCTGGATAAACAAACAGGTACATACAAATTTCTTTGTTGATATGTGTATCAAATCTGATTTTTCATGTTCACTTTTTAAAGTAGTACTATGAACATAAAACTTTAAGCATTCTGGAACTATAGTGTTTGGATCCAGTTCTTTGACTAGCAGAAGGCCATTTGCTGGCTTGGAACACTGTTGTTGCTCTGCACACCTTCCCTAAGCACATCTGGCAGGACTTTGTGAGTAGGTAGTTTTGCTAACCTCTATTTCAAGAATTACCTAAGGTTGATGACCACCTTCATATCTTCATCTCTGATTTTACCAATGCAGTTTTCAAACCTGCATTCTGACACCATCAGATAATTTATTACAACATCAGACAATTTAAAACAACAAAGCAGTTTGTTTGTCACCAATTCTTAGTTTTTTTAGATTTTCATTGAAAAACCTTTATGTTGTGTTTGGTTGGAATACCTTACAACCAAGCAGTTTTGTATGATTAGGGCTTGGTACAAACTGGGATTTGAAAAAAAAAATATATAAAAAGTCATTTCGTAATTTAGACAATTTCATCAGGTACTCATTTCTTTGATAAAATTTGAGCTGCGGATGAAATACAACTTTTAAATTTGGGACATAGTCATCATCAGTGGCATGCATCATCTTATCAAATAGACTCTGAAATGCGATATAAATTTGTTAAAATGTTTACATCATAACTAAATAATTTGTTTTGCATAATTAAAAGATATTGATTCTCATTTAACCATTTCTCACCAGAGATTGATGGCAACCATGATCGTAA
>JAJGQC010000374.1:0-25000 GCA_021014325.1 Plazaster borealis
ACTTGAGCTATAATCCCAACACAATGGAAGGTATAATCCCAACACAATGGAAGGTAATCCGATTATAAGTGCTTTGTTCTGACTCAAGAGGACCAGACAAGCCGAGCGCAATGAAGCATTACACAATGGCAAATGCTTTCAACTGTTTGTACCTCGACCCGTTTTGCTACCATTCCAAGGTAGCCAAACGGTTTCTATTTGGACTGCGAGCCATACAAGCATGGGTACAGAGTGGCCAGATAACTTGACTTACCATTGACCAACTTGATGACTTGTGACAACTCGACCAACAATGAACTTCACCATTTGTATGCTTTTTGCAAAGATAAATCATCCACTGAGACAAGTCACTTTTGAGACGAGTTGTCCCATGTCCCATGCACCTCACTACCCCAAAATACATTTATTGGTTACCGTATATACATTCTTAAAAGGATCTTAGTGATGTTTATGGATTTCTTTTCCCAAATTTTTATTTTTTTTATTTTGGCTGCAAGAGAAAAAAAGAAGCAATACAAAGTAACAAAAAATTATACAGACATGCTTATAATTATACCTCGCTAAATCAAGTGTTGATTATATTGTTGTTGGTACATTACAATTGCAATTTGGTACAGTTCATGAAAAACTGTTTCTTCTTTAAATGATCTGAAAAATGATCAGAAAATTATAACTGAACAATAAAGGAAAATAATAAAAAAACACCATTCAATCTTTCTGAGCATCCCTATAAAGCTTTCCTGTCTAGTTTCATATGACTGCAGGTGCCGTGAGAAATTTAGAATTTACCCAAATCAAATGTTCTTGTTATTTTTATCATAATCATTAAATCATTATTAAAATGGGTGACCTTAAAAGCTTAACCACACAATTTTTCTTGGAGGTTTCTTCAGAACAGCTACACCATCACGTACAACAAACACTATAAAAGCTCAACTAAAGACTGAAGCTCAAACATGTCAGCCACAATACATGTACACACCCCTGGGAAAAAAACAAACTGTAAAGAGAGTTCCTGTTCTACTAAAGGTTGAGATTACAATTTCAAAATGATATCGTGCATGTGGATAGATTTTGTTCCATATAAAAAATCAATCAAATAAAAAATACATAACAAAATCATTAGAAATCCAAGTTATTACTGATTCAGCTGAATAAAACTATGCAACCCTACTTCAAAATATCATCTCATCAAAACTGAGTTGAGTTAAGGCCTGTATGTCCTTTTCAAGTCAAGTCATGATACACATAAATAAATAATTTCAGTCACCGACTTCAGCAAACAATTATCATGTGTCTTGTATGTATTTAAGTTGAGGCTGAGAGTATCAAAACATTTTTTTCTTAATCAATTAATTGTTTCACTTTTGAAAATTTTAATTATAACCATTACTTTGCTTACCTGTTTTATATCAATTGTCAGAGGGTTTGGTCCTTCGATCTTTTCACCCGTTTCACCATTTTCCTGTAATGTTAAATAATATACAAATTATTAGAAAAAAGTAAAACAATAATAATAATAATAACAATAAAATGAGACATTTAAATAGTGCATAATGCAGTTTCAAACAAGTGAGTCTATAAAAGTGCCTTGAAAAACTGAAGAGATTCAACTTGGTGAATATGAAGAGGTAAGTCGTTGAAGGTGCAATTAAGTCAAAGGCTCTTTGACTATAGAATTTTGTGGAAAAAGTGGTTTGCGTCAAGGATTGGCCAGCAGAACAAAGAGGATGAACAGGAATATCTTTATGCAGAAGATCAGCCATATATAGTCTGGAGAAAGTCCATGAAGAGCTTTGAAAGTGAGGAGAATCAGGAGGGAGTTCTTGTAAGATGGGTTTTATAGTTGAGAACGAGGTGTGTGTGAGACGAGGCGAGCAGTGGTGTTTTGAACATGTTGAATATGAGAAAGTTCTATCTGAAAGTCCTGTGAGAAGAGAATTACATGAGTCGAGTCTAGAAGGGACAAAGGCATGAACAAGAAGAAGAGTAAAATCATCTTTAAGATGGTGTCGGATTTGACCTATTTTTCCGATTTGCATGAGAGCTGCTTTGCAGATATTGGTTACTTGATCGTTCATACACCATCGAAGAATCCATAAGAACACCGAGGTTTCATACAACAATGGACTGCCCAATGTTAATTTCAGCAGGAGGCATGTTTTCAGTAAAATGGAGTTGAAAATGATGATTTCAGCTTTGACTAGAGCAAGTTTGTTTGATACTGACCAATACAAGCCTTAATTTTGCCAAGGCTAAGTCACACACCTCCAGATTATAGGTCAGATAAAAATGACTAGCATCATTTATTTTTATTCCATGAGCAGCCATTAGATATTGCAGCAGTGCACTGAACAAAATAAATATTAGGGGTCCAGCTGCAGAACCTTGTGGTACATGTACACCACACCATAGGCAACGACAGTCAGATTTCACACTATCAATGAGAACTGATTGATTTTGGTTCTCCAAATACGAAACGATCCATTTCAAAGCTGTGTGACAAGAAGAGAGACGCTTGCAAAAATGGAAATGGTCGAGAGTGTCAAAGGCGGAGGAGAAATCCAGGAGTACCAAGACTTCTTCTTGGTGATTAAAAAGCACTAGCAGGATGTCCTTTTACATGCAGAGGAGAGCAGTTTCGGTAATGTGAAAAGGTCTATAAGAAGACTCAAAGATATGTCAAACTTTCACGAAAGACCTAAAAACATACAAACTTGATTGCATTACATAGCAAAAGACTATCCACAACAAATCAAGAGCTACATAAAATGAAGACTTTGCTTAAACCACTGGGAGCCAAAAAGTTGGAAGTACAAACACAAGAGGGACAACAGGAGGTTCCTAATTGCAGGTGTTTACACACTTTTTTAAAGTGTGACATTCGAATTGTGGACCTGAAAACAAAACAGGTCCACACAGTGTAGGGACTTGAAACACTATGTGGACTTACATACATCCACAGTGTTGTCACCAGCATGGCCGTAGGAAGCGGTATGGCCATGACCATGCAAATATTTTAGTATTTTTTTTCCTCCCCCGTAGCATTTGTTTATCAAATTTGAATCAAGTGAAAAAAGAACGTAAAAGAAAAAAAAAATCTTCAAAACAAATAAGTTTATTTGCCGTTGCGCGCTGGCGTTTGTATATATAGCTATATGCGATTGAGGCTGTTGGTAAGGACGTTATTGAGGGTAACCTACTGCCAGTTTACAACCTCTACCCTTTGCTCATTCCCGTCAATGTGGTCTTCATTAGGATAGGGTGCCGGATTGGGGACGAGCGCTCGTGTACATGTCATGCATGTCAACACTACTGCATGTTGTGTTTTTCACGTGCGATACAGAGCCGTGATACTGTCTGGTCCTTACCTCGCTCTATGCTCTAATGAATTTAGATCCATACCCAGATAGATAGTTAAAGAAGATGAAAGCTTCAGAATAGTAATGAAAATCTGCTCAATTGTTTTACACTGATCATAAACTAGGCCACTCTGTATATGCATTGTGTTATTGATTTTTAGTAAGGAGAATCATGATTCCCATTGTATGCAGCCTCCTTGCTGAGCAAACCCACAACACCAAATCATAGGGTAGTTTTTCTGCCACCGAGGGAATTTCCTGTGGGGTTCCCAAGGGTACAAAATTGGGTCTGATCTTTTTCTGGTTGATAAAGGTCAACTTACTTTGGTGAACAAATTAACGTTTACTGTTTTCTAGCATAGGCAATGTCTTTGAGAGATATTTTAAAAACATTTTCAAGTTCTTATTTTCAAAACTGCCAATATCTTATGAGGGACCTTTTAATTGTTATTATTAACCAGAATAATAAAATACATGTAGGTCACGTTTTGTTCTATTTTTCCTATCTGTCACCAACACACTTCTTTTAAAAATGCCTTCAATGCTCTAGTGTAAAATGTAGGCTCTTTTTGTTTTATTACATCTACTTGTTAGGGTATATCTTGTTTGCATCAAAGTAAAAACGGGAGGTTTGTATGCCTGGGTTTTTTGTTTTGTTACATTTACTTTTGGGGGGGGATTTGAGTATAATAAAGATGGTTGCTTTTGAGATGGGCATTTATAACTTTTAGCACTTATAATTTCAACGTGCCAGATCCTACCACCAGCGGGGTTCACAAGTGCTGGATATGATAAAATAGGCACATGATGGTTTGGTTTTTTTCACAGGCAGGTGCACCTCTAAATTTTGCTTGAGCTCAAAAAATCTCAACAGTAAATGAAGTGGCCTTAAATATGAGCTGTTATAGTGCCCCCATTACCCAATTATGATAGTGCCACAAGCAACAATACATACAGCACCTTCCCCCTCCCTATTTTGAAGATGGAAATATGAGTACTTAAGAAACAATATTAGAAAGTAAACCAATAAAAATGAATTTTATTATTTGCTCAAAAAGTGGCCAGGAATTTTGTCATATTGCACCACAGAGCATCTACAATGAAAATTTTACCGGGGCCCTCAAGCAGGCTCCGGACCCCACGCCGTAATGGCTTTGCGCTTCACACTGCATTGACTCCTAACTCCACTTCTCAAATGGGCCTAACTCCACTTCTCAAATGGGCCTAACTCCACTTCTCAAATGGGCCTAACTCCACTTCTCAAATGGGCCTAACTCCACTTCTCAAATGGGCCTGACTAATGTTTTTGAGCTTCCTATGGGCCTGACCAGTGATGAAGATTATATTGTGCACAAAACAAAGGAATGTCCATAGGGTGGTTTACGGAAGGGCCCTTGTGGCCACTTTACACAAAAGAAAAGGAAGCTGAGACACCGGTGTCTCTGTTACAGTGTGATGGATAGTTTTGGATCGTTATGAAAACAACAATCTGATTCGAGAAATTGAAGTTATACATTAAACGTATGAGCTATCCCCACCACTTAAACATGCAAAGAATATAGAAAGTACATTATCTTTTGAGATATAACACCATGTCACGCTTTGGCCCCCTTATTTATGGAAAGACCCATGTACATGCTTTTCAGCAACACTGTCAGTGACCTTCCATGTCCTGTAAAGGTTAATGACTTTATCATCACTAAACTGATTGTTGTATGTTTCTGGGGATTTTTTGTTGACCGTGGCCTAACATGAAATAGTCATGTGGATTCTATTTGTAAAGTTATTTTTAGAAACATTGGTGTGATTAATAGGATCAAACATTTCTTTCCTAAAGTGGTATTGCATTCCCTTTATAATACATTTATTGGATCTTATCTTCATTATGGGATACTTGCATAGGGACCTAGTTCTGCTACCAATCTCAATGGACTTATTATCTTGCAGAAAGGAGCTCTTCATATAATAATTGTGCAGATTTTAACGCACATACTGATCCCCTTTTCTTTGAATACATGTACTGTATAATACTTTAAAAGTGAAGAATATTGATTGACTTCAGCTTGGGTCCCTTATGTATTGGCTGTAATGCACAATTTTACCTCCTGCCATTAACTTTATTTTTTCTTTAAATTCAGATATTCATTACCATTTTTTCCTGACAAGCTTCTAATTTTCACATTCCTTACACTTGCACTTCCCTTGCTCATAAAACTATTAAAAATGAGGAAAAGATACCCACTTTCTGGATGTCAAGGTTCTAAAGACGGATGATGGCTTAATAATCAGAGATCTCTTTAGCCCCTTTCACACTACACTTTAATCAGGAGAATCTCTGTGTTAAGAAAATATTTAACACAGAGATTCTCCGAATTAAGTGGAGCGTTCACACTACACTTTTCAGGGCTACAAATTATCCGGATTAACGGACCCAAAACTCGCTTAATCCGGGTAAAACTTAACCCAGCCCAGGGTTAACCCCCCAATCTCGGTGTTAAAAGACGATTCACTGCAAATTCTCCAGATTAAATTCTAAGTACACTGTATGCACACACGCTGGGTTTTCTTGTTTGGACAGTGACCACCGTCATGGAATCAAAATCGAATCGAAAAACGTATTTAAACTCCAATGGTAAAAAAAAAAACACCCCACAAAAAACAACACAAAGAATAAAAAAATCTTACATTAAGTAAAATAATCTTTCTGTTCATCCAGGGTACGGTATTGTGTCATTTTTGTAAAATAAAGCCTACACGTTGCGTAGTTTTTCGCAAACAAGCTTAAATTTCCAATGAACTGTGCTCCACGCAGACCATGCTGTCGACAGAATTTGCGTGCGCACCAGCGACGACAGTGTTAAATAATCAATTTTAGCCGGTCACCAGCGATGATGATATTGCAATTTCGGGGGAAAAACCCTTTTTTTCCCAAGCATGCGAAGACACGTTAAGTCTTTCATCAAGGCGTTTGTAACTGGTTTTGGCACAGACTAATTTCCGATTGCCCAATTTCCGATTAGCCGAAACGCTCTCGATCGGTGCGAATATTTATGACGTAATGATTCTCACAGTGCTGCCATCCTTTAGTATCCATCACCTCGATCCTGCGGATGTGCTATCCGTTGCCACTGTTCTATCCTAGCGTGCTGTACTTTATCGTTAGGGGATGAAGGAACGACGTGTTGCCGTGGGTGCGAAGCTGCAGGGGAAATTCCCTTGGTGAGCAATCGCCGCGTGGTCGGGGAAACGTCGGGTGCATGCACTTTGTGCGTGTACTTGATGTTGATTATAAACGAATCAAAGAAAGTAGAGGCACCAGCTTAGAGATCGCAATGTCCAATCATGGATGTAAGAGGTTCTGTTTTCATGGTGGATGTTAATTCTGTGATTTTTCTTGGCGGTTTGTATCCATTTACAGTCATGTCTTGCTTGTTTATCTAAATTGCCCATTTCCACCCTGCTGTAAAACTGTTCTTCCGCGTTCGATTGAGTCATTGTTATCTAATTCTATAATAATGATAGGGTTCTTTCAATTTTCAAAAGTCATCACGATATATCGTCATATCGGCAATATTTACCCGACGATATATCGCCAGTCAACATTTTTGATATCGTCCAGCACTAGTGTGTGTTGTGTAGTGTACATCGTGATCAATGTGATATGCGTTTCGTGGCACTTTCTACTGGATTTTTCGATGGTCTACTTTTCATCGCGATGTCTGAAAAAAACAAAAACAACGAACCAAAAACTGGTCAAAGTGATGAACTTGACGCTCTTGTGAACTGGGGCTGAAGCAAAGGGTCAAAACTCTCGGTGTTCACAAATGTGTAGTGTGAGCATGCTTATGCTGCTCTGTGTTAGTATCAAACTAACACTTTTTTTACCGGCCAATCTCCCTTCTTAGTTTTATATCTAAGCTTCTAGAGAGGTGTTGCATGCATCAAATTAACGATTACTTCACCTGTAACAATTTACATGCAATCGCTCAATCTGCTTATCGACCCCATCACTCCACCGAAACGGCCTTACTCCGAGTTCAGAACGATCTTCTTCACGCCATTGATCAGCACAGTGAGGCACTCCTCATCTTACTTGATTTTAGCTCGGCGTTTGACACCATAGACCATGCCATTTTGATTGGACGCCTTGAGAGCCGGTATGGCATAACTGGGACTGCTTTACAATGGTTCAGATCTTACCTGAGTGACCGTTCCCAATCTGTGACCATTGGTGAGGCTGCATCATCAGTGCATCATATACCCTGGGGTGTTCCTCAAGGCTCAGTTTGCGGTTCTTCATTGTTTACATTCTACACAGCTCCGATCAGTGACATCATGACAAAACATTGCATCAATCATGTCATGTATGCTGATGATACTCAGCTCTACTTACTCTTCAAGCCATCAGAGGGCACTGCAGCAGTTCATCGTCTGGAGGACTGTGTGAAGGATATTAAGGAGTGGGCTGTCTACAACAAACTCCAGCTCAATAACAGTAAAACAGAGATTCTTTATTTTAGCTCTCGCTTCCGCAGCATAACAGAACTTCCACCAGCCATGATCGGTGACTCAGTTGTCGATTATTGCACCGAAGCTCGAAGCCTAGGAGTGGTATTCGATAGCGAGCTTCGCATGAAGGTCCATGTTAGTAACATCTGCCGAGCCGGATGGTCCTTTATTTACAGGATTGGCAAAATCCGAAGCTATCTAGACGAACCAGCGACACTGAAGCTAATACACGCCTTCGTGACGTCTCGTATTGACAGCTGTAACAGCCTTCTCATTGGCCTTCCAACCAACGAAATCAACAAACTCCAGCGTTTGCAGAATGCTGCTGCCAGATTGGTTTGTAGAGTTAAACGTCACGAGCATATAACCCCAATCCTTCAATCACTCCATTGGCTCCCAGTGTCACAACGGATAATCTACAAAACTCTCATTCTCACATTCAAAGCACTCCACAACCTTGCCCCTTCGTACATACAGGACCTCGTTCATCGTCATCAACCCACACGCACCCTTCGTTCCGCATCCCTTAATCTCCTGCAACAACCCTCACCTCCTCGGACATCATCCTATGGCGGCAGAGCCTTCAGTGTCGCAGCCCCCTCCTTATGGAACAAGCTTCCATCACATCTTAGGGACTGTTCATGTATTGACATTTTTAAGCGTCATTTGAAGACCTACCTTTTCAGGCAATATTATCTTAATTAATTTTATTTGTTTCCTTTTTAACTGTTAATTTTGTATTCTATCATATTTTCACTGGCTGGTCCAGATTTTTCAACCTGCCTTGAACAAATTTTTGTAATTGTCTTTTTAATTTGTTTTCCTCGGAAACCCTCTGTATTGTAATGTTGTAATTTGCTAATTAATTTTTACCTTTGTATTTAGCGCTTTGAGGCCTTTTTTTGGCAATTTGGCGCTTTATAAATATCTTTTTATTATTATTATTATTAACTAGGTGAACTTATTCTCTGGGTTAGATATTGCAAGTGTGAAAGGAATCTCCGGATCAATTTTAATCCGTGTAGAAACTTTTTACACGGATCGCCAATTACACGGATCAAAGGCGAGTAGTGTGAAAAGCACAATTATTAAACCCACAGATAAACACCAAAACATCTACTCAACCAGCTGTCATCCCTGGCACTTCAAAATCAGCATAGCCTACAGCCAGGCCCTCAGACTCGAATCTGTTCTAATTATTCTTATTTTATCCACCACTCACAGGAACTTAAGAAACACCTTGTCTCCGGGACTCATAGCTCCCTAGCTTTCCATCGAGTGATCCAGAAAGTCAAGGCTCGATCTAGGGAGTCTGTACTTTCCAAAGGACCCAAGCAACAACAGCGTTCTAAGGGGAAAGTTCCTTTTGTTGTTACTTTCCACCCCTCACTTCCTCCCATTCGTAAAATAACCAGTTCTAACCATCATATTCTTCACACATCAGATCGACTTCAACGTGCTGTACAGGAAGAACCCATAGTTGCATACAGACGCCCATCCAGTCTCAGGGTTCTCATTCATGTCATTGTCCGGGCAGAACTGGTCCCCCCCCCCCATTAATGATAATGTTAATCCCTCTTTGCCACAGGGAACTTTGTAGGTGTTCCAACACTTCCAAATGCATCTTCTCTAGACAACACATCAGGGAATCGGACTTCTTCACCAGCCATACTGGTGGTACACCCACAAGACAAGGGGTCATGTCACCTGCACCACCACTAATCTCATCTATCTCATATCTTGCAAAGTTTGTGGTGTTCAATATGAGGTGAAACAAGAACTACACTCAATAGGCGTTTCTACGGCCACAGATCCACAGTCAACACCCAAAAGCTGGATACAAATGTGAGACATAACTTCAGTCTTCCTAATCACTCCACTTCTGACATGATTTTACAGGGCATTGAGGCACTAGGAAACCACAGAGAGACTGTTCGTCTAAGTAGGGAGCAACTGTGGATAAGGCGCCTCCTGACCATTCAACCCAAGAAGGAAATTACTAGTAACTTGTTGCCTTTGCCTTCTCCTTTTCCCCACAGATATCCTCCTTTTAGTCAGCCTCATTCACTAATTAATTACTATTTCTACCTCTTCCCACCTTTGATTTTGTCCTTTGTGTTTCCAACATCTTGTATTCCAACCAGCCCCTTCCCTCAACCCCACCATGTCTCCTTATTAATTGTTTACCCCTTGCTTCATGCATTTTTTGTGTGCTTTCTGCCTCTCTCTCTATTCATGTATTTCCACTTGACTGCTTCTGTTACACTTGTATACCTGTTAATGTGTGTTGTGTTGTCATTTAGCCTTTGAGAAAGACTCTGCTAGGGTCAAACCTCAACCATTAACTACTTTTGGCATTTTAACTGTTAGGTATTTCTGCAAACTAAGGTCTACGTTAAGTTTGAAGTCTTTCCAAGCTTCCTTTATATGAAGAAGGTTCAGTGAGATGAAAAAGAAGCAGACACAGAAGGAAAAAATAGTTGTATGGCTGATGGGCCGAACACCTAACAAACTTGAAGCCTATTTGGATTTTGAGGCATTGCATGGTGAGGTACATCAATGTATGTATATTCAGTCTGCGGTAACACAATGTTTATATATCTACTTTGCTGTGTAGATTTGATCTTTGAGAACTTGTCTTGCTAATTATTCTACTGCTGTGGAGTAGATTTCTGAAAGTAGTACTACCTGGGGAGGTAGGAAATCAGCCGAGACTACTACTTTCGCTTAGTGGATCAAGGGGGCTTCTTGTTATTAACTTTACTGCTGCGGAATAAGTTCTTAAATGGTCTCAATGTTTCGACTAGCCTGCTCTAGTCATTGTCAGAAGACTGTGGAGTGTTTGAGATGCTGGTCTCTTTATAGTGATTCAGAGGTTTCAGTGTGGAGTCAGCACCGCTCTTATTGGTTCTTCTGAAAAGAGAATTGTGGTTGGAGGGC
This sequence comes from Plazaster borealis, assembly GCA_021014325.1. Taxonomy (NCBI): domain Eukaryota; kingdom Metazoa; phylum Echinodermata; class Asteroidea; order Forcipulatida; family Labidiasteridae; genus Plazaster; species Plazaster borealis. Next base: position 10,812 of record JAJGQC010000374.1, read on the forward strand.
CCAGAGTTATTGTGTGGGTTCCCCATTGTGTGTGAGTGCCCTGTGAACTGGAGCATGTCAGTAGACTGTGGGATATCAGTTTCTGCTTCTGCTGAATACTGTGCAAACACCAGTTGGCTGGTTATCACGCACAGGGTCAGTGTGATGGGAAGAAAATATAGATTAAATTTTAAAATGCGCCTTCCCAACAAGTTCCTTTAGGTTTATGTCAGCCAAACTGGATTTAAAGGAGATGATGTCTGGTGCTGCACGGGTATTTGGTGGTAGGATGTTCCATTCTCTGGCTGTTCTAGGGTACATTGAGTACTGGTAGCATGTCTTGTTGAATGATGGGGTTATTATGATGTGCGGCCCTGAATTTTGTCTTGTAGTGATGTTGCTGGGTTTCTGAAGCTGGATGTTTTGAGGGGTGATGTGATGAACCTCTTTATAGATGGCAGTGAGGCGAAGTCTGGTACGCCGCTCTTCCAAGGATTCCCACTGGAGGTCAGACAGCATGTTGGTGACGCTTTCTCTGCCGTTGTAGTTGTTCAGGACGAAGCGGGCTGCCCGACGTTGAACTTTCTCCAGGGTCATCTTGTTGTTTTCATGGAAAGGGTCCCAGATACCTCTGCAGTATTCCAGCCTTGAGCGGACAAGGGTCTTATAGGCAATGTCCTTAACATCTTTGCTACAGGAATGGATGTTCCTACGCAGTAGCCCAAGCATCTTATTGGCTTTGTTTGCAGTTTGTTTGATGTGACAAGCCCAGTTGAGATCATTGCTGATTTCGACCCCTAAATAAGGATGATGCTTGACTGTTTGGAGACCTTTGCCGTTCATGATGTATTCCCTGGTCATTGGTTTGGTTTTATGAGTGACATGCATAGTGAAGCACTTCGAAGCGTTGAAAGACATTTGCCATGTGTTTTCCCATATGCAGAGTGAGTCGACGTCTTTTTGAAGAAGGTCTTGGTCTTCGGATGATTTAATTTCCTTGTACATAATGCAATCATCAGCAAAGAGCCTTACTTGTGATGAAACTGCGTCTGGGAGGTCGTTGATGTAGAGTAGAAACAGCAAGGGGCCCAACACTGTCCCCTGGGGTACTCCGGAGGTTACTGAAGATTCACCTGATGATTCCCCTTCCAGGAGGACTCTCTGATGCCTGGTAGTGAGAAAGATGTTGATCCACTCCAGGAGGCTGTTGTTAATGCCGATGTTCTTAAGTTTACACAGGAGTCGATGGTTGGGGACAGTGTCGAACGCCTTGCTGAAGTCTAAAATAACTAAGTCTGTTTGGCTTTTCGTGTCAAGAGATTTTGCCAGGTCGTCTATGAGTCCAGCTAGCTGTGTATCGCAGGATCTTCCTCTTCTGAAACCGTGTTGACGGTTGGTAAGTACCTGGTGACGATCCAGGTGATCCATTATATGATGATGTATAATGTGTTCAAGCAGCTTACATGGGATGGACGTCAATGACACCGGGCGATAATTGGCTGGGTTTGTCCTATCACCTTTTTATAGATGGGGATGATGTTAGCTTTGCACCAATCACTGGGAAGAGCACCTGAGTCTATGGATTTCTGGAATATCTTCTTGAGAACAGGAGCTAGACTTTCCGAGCAGCTTTTTAAGATTTTTGCAGGAATCAGGTCAGGTCCCATGGCTTTTTTGGGCTGAATGTTTGCGAGAAGTTTCTGCACCCCATTTTCGGTGATGACCAAATTGTCAATATCCGGAATGTTATTTGGCTTGAGAGTTGGCATGTCCTCAATGCTCTCTTTCGTGAAGACTGAGCAGTATTGATGGTTCAGAGCTTTGGCTTTGTCTGCAGCTAGTGACACTGAACGTCCATTGGAGGTCAAGGTGGAGATACCAAACACTTCTTGGCTCTTGGTCTTTATGTAGTTCCAAAAAGGTTTAGTATTCTCGCTTTTCAGGCTTTCTCCAATGACATCATGAATGTACTGCTTGTGAGCTTTCTTGATTTTCTTATCTATGGATCTGCGAAAGCTTTTGAATTTATCCCATGTAGTAGAAGAACCAGATTTCCTTGCTCTGTTGTACAATCTCTTCTTTTTGCGGATACTGCGCCTGATTGAAGGGTCAACCCAGGGAAGGTTGTACCTGGTCGAGCTCATCTTGGATGGAATATGCAACTCAACTGCTGATTGGAGAACATCATGAAACTCCTGCCATAGTTGATCAATGCCTACAGAAGCCACATAATCCTCGGTCAACTTGTTATTAAAGTTGAATATCAGTTCGTCAATTGCGTGAAAATCTGCTTTACTGTACAAAAATATCTTCTTTCTGGGAGGTCTGACTGACTTGGCGGATATTTTTGCATAAACTACCACTGCGTCGTGGTCGCTGATACCAGCCATGACGTCGTGCCCATCAACAAAAGCTGGATGACTTACAAAACACAAATCCAAGATGTTTGTCCCTCTGGTCGGTTTGTTTATAATTTGAGTAAGGTTGTAATCTCCCATAATGTCTAACATTAGCTTACTGCACGCTGGGTACTGCCCTCCAGGACAAAATTGATTTGATTCCCAGTTGATATCTGGGAAATTAAAATCTCCGAGTAGCCAGATGGAGGCAGCATTTGGAATTTTCGCTAGAGACAGATCCAGCTCACGTAAGTACTCAGGAGTTGAAGATGGAGGTCTGTAAAATCCACCAACGTACATAGGCTTAACTCCCTTGACATGAATGGTGATCCACAGTATTTCACAGTTACTATCGAGATCTTTTTCTTCAGATGCAATGTACTTAATTTTGACGGCAATAAATACTCCCCCATGAGCATCATTTAATCTGTCTTTCCTAAAGACGTTAAAGTGGGTGGGAAAAATTTCTCCAGATGCTATTTTGTCACTCAGCAATGATTCTGTTCCGATCACTATGTCCGGGTTTTCCTTATCTAAAAATCCCTGAAGATTGGCTTTTTTGGCATTTGCACTTTGGCAGTTAAGATTAAGAATTTTCAAAAATTCTTGTCGTTTTTAGCGTGGTTTCCTACAAGATTTGACCCTCCTTTTGCTACACTTTGGGCTAAAGATTTTAGGGCTAGAAGTTTTGGGGCTATAACTAGCACGCAGATCTCCCTTTAATGATGAACTGGTGGATTCAAAGTCCGAAATGGAGCTTAAAGAATCAAAACTATTTGACAGGTCTATATTTGAGCTTGTAAAGAAAGATGAGTCAAAGTTAGCTAGACCGCAGTTACAGCATGACCAAGAATATGACGGGTGGTCCACAAGTACATTGTAAATTTCTTCGTTCATTTCCAAACAATCCCTATGGAACCATGCGTTACATGTCTCACATTCTATGGCTTGTTGACCGTATTTAGCAGCTTTATTGCAGATTATACACGGGTATTTCAGCTTGTAAGGGCCCGGGTTACTTCAATGTCGTTGGCAAGTAATATAATAAACAAGGCATGAGCCTTAGGGTTTGAGTGAAGATCCTCCTTCCCTTGCCCATGAACAATAAAGACTGAATTGATGCTGGCAGAAAAATGGAGCGAACTCACCCGGTTATCTTGTTCAATCGAGAGTGGTGTTGTCCAGTAGTCATTGTTCCACAGCTGTGGTACTTCAGGGAGAGGGTTATGAAGAGTTTTATACAACATCAGAAACGCTATGCATGTTGAAGTCATGAGCATTCCGATTCCATTGTTAGTGCTATGCTGGCGAATTCCATGCTGGCGAGTCATGATGAGGTTCGATTTCAGAGTAGGTAAGGATTTTTAAAGATGGCCGCCACCTGATGCGATACCGCGGGGAAAATAAATTTCCTAAAACCCATAAAATTCCAGACAAGATAGGTTAAAAATGTCCTCCCTACGCACGACAGAAAAACCTTGGGTAGATAAAGAACACAAAAATCGCGAAAAGAAGATTTTAAAAAAAGAATAAAAGGCTAAAAACAGGAAAAATCCTGCACGTTTTGGAGAGCCCAAAAAACTACGTCCGTCCCACCGCACTGACCACTGACAGTGGAGTAGGGTGGTAGAATTGTGTGCCAAATACTTCTGATAAAACAGCATATAAAGCCCGGTTCATACTTCCTGCGAATGGGAATGCGATGCGAATTTGACGTGAATTTGGCTCTGTTTTCGCTGCGAATATTCGTAAAAGTTGAGCACGGCTCATCTCTTGCGAATTATTTGTTGCGAATTTGTGACGTCAATATTCGCTTCCCATTCACATTCGCAGGAAGTATGAACCGGGCTTAACTTGAGTAACACTGTTGAATTTATGGATCTAAACCATGTCTTAGATTGGGAGCAAGCTCGAAACTGTAGCCCGAACATCTGACGTCACATTTCGAGGCTCGTGAATAACGCCAGATAGAGGCCTTGAGCCAATGGAGGGATCCTTTGGCCTCACATCCATTCACACAGAGATTTGTAGTCACACACACGTTGTACAGGCATTACATTGTGTATAAACAACATTACAAACAAACATTATGTACACGCGCGCAGCAGCAGAAATAAAAAAGTTCATGCTGTGTGGTGGAGCTGACAAACACGTCACTTCGGAGCGGACCAATCATAACACAGATGTGGAAAGCTTACGTCACTGCACCGTGCGCGTTTATCCAATGAAATCCTTGTATCCAATGAAATCATTGGGTCTGTAAAACCAGTGCCTGTCTTTTGCGGATAAAGACAGGGGACCAGTCTAGCTCGAAACAGGTTTTTAGCCAAACAGTTCCTTTTAAAACTTGTCACCAGAGTGCGCTCTCACATATTGCCTCAAAGTGTGTCAAGGGTGAATGGTCAATGTGCAAACTTATCTCCAGTTGTAAAATACTGACGCCGTATCTGGAAAATAACGCTTTGACTTTTGACAACTGGCAGAAGACATAAACAATACACACATCGATACAGACAGGGTTAATATTTTTTAGGCAACAGCATTTTCAGAATTTTTTTAATTTAAAAACATCCTATTTTAGGATAAAATCAAGAAAAAAACACCCAGATGTTTTGGAGTGGGAAAAACAAAGTGTCAGATTTCTGAAGTCAGATCTAAATCAGAAAAGTTGCATCTCTGAATAAAAACAGGAGGTTTTGGAGCTTTAATTGAACACCTAAAAAGAAAAACCCCCATTGTGCTACATGTATGCAGAGCTGCCAACATTTGTATCTTGCAATCAGGAAGATGTTTAGAATTACATTCAACATAATAGGGACAAAGTTTTCAAATTTGTTCATCAAAACATGGAAAGATTGGTTTATTTTCACTTTTCAAGGACCCTTCTGCAGAATCAGGGAAAGTTGGCAGCTCTGATATATACCAAGTCTAACTAAATATTCATTATTTGTGGCATCACAAAAACAAGGTGTTCGTGTTGTTGTCAATTTATTTATTTATTTATTTATTTTGTCTTATTTAACCAGGGTAGCCCCATCAGTTATCAAAGAACTGTTCTCCCTGGGGGCCCTGGGGTCACATGTAAAAAATACAAAATTACAGGCACAAAAAGGGCACTAACATTAGACATAGATATATATAAACACACATATAAAAATATAAAAAGAGTAAAAGGGTTTAAAAGATAAAATACACCCCCCCCCAAAAAAACAAAACAAAAACCAGAATAAAAATTCCCCATGCAATTTAACCAGAGTAGACGCAGCCCTTACCCCCATCCCTCCCCCTCCCCCAGTACAGGCTTTTGAAAGTGTGTATGTTGCTGGCCATTTTCAAATTCTGTTTTAGATCATTCCATGCCTTTGCACCTGAAAAATGGAAGTAATGTTTTCCAGCTTCTGTTCTGGGTCGAGGTAGACACACATTGTTGCCTTTTGAATTACGTGTATTGTAACCATGTGCCTGTCTAGAAAGAGTAAATTGGTTAGTTAAATAGTCCGGAGCATTCCCGTGTACAACCTTAAACATAAGAGAACACAAATGATAATCCCACCTAGTTGTTATCGGAACCCATTTAAGTCGCTTGTACAGTTCTGCAGTGGGAGTGGTGTAGTCCACACCGAGTGCTATTCTAGCAAGCTGTTTGTGTTGTCTGATTAGAATATTTTTGACCTTCAGAGTGCATCCAGGGATCCATGATGGGCTACAGTACTCAAAGTGGGGTAAAACCAAAGAATTACAAAGAAGTTTCCTAGAATTACTATGTAAAAATTGACCAAGTCGCCTAAGTAGAGCTAACCTACTAGATATCTTATTGGCAGTTTTCTGAATGTGCTGATGCCAGTTAAGATTTTCATCAATCCATACCCCCAAATATTTAAAAGTACTAACATTGTCTAAAGCATCTCCTTTAATATTAACCCGAAGGCCATTTTGCTTCGCAAGTTTACGAGAAGTACCAACCAACATACAATGAGATTTAGATATATTCAAAGTAAGCCTATTCAAACTAAGCCATTCATCAATACATTTCAGTTCAGAGTTCAAAGTATCTTCAATCTCAATATTGTCATTATCACTGTACATTACGACTGTGTCATCAGCATATAAAATAATTGAAGCCTTGGACACAGAATTTGGCAAGTCATTTATGTACATCATAAACAATAGGGGTCCTAATAAAGATCCCTGTGGGACACCGACTGTTATGTTATCCAATTCAGAAATTTCAATGAATTATGTTTGTAATTCTTCATGTGTAAAGATTCATGATTCAAGATTCATAGTTCATGGTTGACATCACCAGTTGGCCCCTGCTAGGTATGATAACGTGATCAACTGAATAATTACCAAATCTGTCTGTCTGATGAGTTTCAAGGTTCAATTCAATTTCAAACTTTAGTTATGCTGCTGAAAAGAGTTGCACGGAAGATGAATGAGAAGAAGAACAAAAACCAGATATCAAGGAGGTGTTCAGCTGTAGCCCGAACACCTAATTAGAAACATTTTCAACTAAAATATCATGATATTACACTGAAAATTCCATGTAATATCCAATATGTTAAGTTTGGTCGTAAACCCGTTGAACTTGCTGTATGGACCGAAAGGAAAGGTTACAGTAGCGTTTGTTTTTGAATAACATGTAAAAAATGTAGTAGGGTACAAGACGACACAAAGATAATATCTTTTCAGACTAAGTTTAAAAAAAGCTACAGTAAGGAATAAGACTTGTCCCCATGCAGTGCTTTCGATCAAAAACCCTCAAACTACAAAGATTCCTCCTTTTAGTGTAAATTGTACACACATTGCTAAAGGGCGATGTAACATGTGATGCTTTCATAAAAATTTGTAATGACACCTTGGATTCCATACATTGGCATCAAAGAACACGTAATAGTTAAAAACGCTGCAAAAGTAGCGCAATGAGCTGCACATTCTGTTGAAGTTTTTTACCACACAGGGCATATGACAGGAACTGTGGTGTAAGAAATCCATTGACTTTACATGGGGCAAAAACTTGTTTGCGTCTTTTGGTGATGCCATAGCCTATGCAAATTGCAGAGCAATCTCTGACACATTGCAGTGATTGCGCAATACAGCAAGCTAGCCTTGTGTCAGATTTACCAACTAATTGTTAATTATCGTGGAAATACATTGCACTCTGATTAGTTTTAACGGCCTTGAATAACCCATTTATGTTTTCGAAATGATTTGTGTGTTATAGGAAATTAAAATTAACACTTATTTTGAAAAGTTGTGTATTTTGACTAACCAAATATTTAGAGCCTACTTTTAGAGCCATGTGTTTTCTACACTAACCCATATTTCTACACTATAAATGATCTCATGGTGATGTCTCACAATGTTTTATCCCAGCAAACATATCTAGCTAATTATTAAAAACATCTTAGCTAATTATATTTAAACATAACTTCATGACCTAACCTATGTTATGGTATATAACTGGTACAAATGGGACATTGTTAGGTAAAAGATCTGATAACAAAACCTGTGTACAAAAACTATGGGAATAGGGCCCTTAAGAAAAATAAGAAGATGACAAAAAATAAACCCGACATCCAGTTCTTGTGACAGCAGATAAATATTAAAAGTTTAATTAAATAAAATCCGGTTTGGACAGGAAGTGAGGTCAAACCAGGTCACAAACAAATAAAAAGACCTTTCACACATCAAACTTACAGACAATATGATATATAATATGAAATGAACTTAAAAACTGTTATATCTTGACAAGAAATGAGGCCATTTATTTTTAATTACTTGGATTAAGAATTTCTCAGCTGCAAAAAAAATGAGTGAAAAAAACACAAAAAACAAACAAGGAAAAACATGGCTGGGGTTACAGATATTTCCAGCTCACAAAACTGGGCAGGCGAAAAAAACAACCCCAAAACCAAAACGAAGGCACGCGGATGGCTTCTAAAAACGCATGTAAACTATATGCCTACATATAAAAATCTATAGCCTGTGCGTTTAAGGTTATTTTTGTAAAAGTAAAACCGCTTCTGAAACGGTCGGTTACACATATAACCATCCGTTTCAGAAACAAAAATTAGGGTTAAAAAAAAATCTTTTACACAACCGTGCATGTGATCAAAAACATTGCTTCATCACATCATTTTGACTCCGCACAAGAACCCCGCAAAGAAAAACAACAAAACAAAACAAATAAACAAATCTTACATTATACAGTAAAATAATCCTTCTATTCATCAAGGTTATCCTAAATTGTGTCATTTTTGTAAAATAAAGTAGTACTTTTTTCGTAAACAAGCTTAAATTTCAACGGAACTGTGCTTCGGCAGGCCATGCTGTCGACGGAATGTGCATGTGGACCAGCGACCAAAGTGCTGTATACGGTTTTAGCCCACCCACTAGCGATGATGATTAATGCAAACCCTTTTCCCGAGCATTTACAGACACGTAAGGTCTTCCATCAAGCAAATGGACTCGTGATACGTGAAAGCATGGAATTGGTCTGGTTTCCATAGTACATCGATTGCCGGCGCAGCACTAGCTAGCACAACATGGCAGCGTCTATACCACCATATGGTATGAACTGTACGTTTGAAAGTACTTGATTTGTACACGATCGGTGGGACTGGTAAGTGCCACGGTTTGATTTTTTTTTACACAAAATTGTATTTTTTGGGGCGGCGTTTTTTAAGTTTAATAAAGTATTTAACAAAAAATGGCCTAAGCTATGTATGACGTCATCAGTTTTCAAATAAAGCTATATCAAAGTTTCTTATTTCCAAAATTCAAATTTTTAAAACTATTTATTATTCATTATAAGTCTATGCTTACTTTAAAACCTATTGAACTTGCAAAATGTTTCCAGTAAAAAAGTATATTTTTAAACGTGTCACGAGAGGGCGCTGTTGAAAATAATGACATAATTATTACTTTTTAAATTGGGAGTCCTAGGGGTCAAACCCTATTTCAAACAGAGAAACCATGTCCAAATTCCACATCATACTGTTGGCAGACCTTAAAAAAGGCCCGGGAATTGTTTTTCACTTCAACTAACTGATTTAAAGAGCAACTCTAGGATGCATATTTTAATTATTACCTTTTTATGGCCGAATAGACATCGTAGATACCGATTAATAACCATTTTACACTCAAAATTTGCATTTAGTAATAAAGAATTCAAGTCAAAAATGCACCACTCCATGCAGCTTTTTCAGCCAAAGGTCAAAAACTGTTTATCTATAATAACAATATGCATTGACCCCTTGACGTCATTGGTGGCTAAAAACTCAAGGTTAGCATTAAAAACACACACATAAATGTCTCTTTACTTGGAAAACAAAACAAAATCAAAAAGAAACCAAACTTACATCATACAGTAAAATACTCTTTCTGTCCATCCAGAGTATCCTAAATTGTGTCATTGTAAAATGAAGCCTTCATGTTGGGTAGTTTTTCGCTATAAACAAACTATAACAAATTTTCCAAGGAACTAAGCTCTGCAGACCATGAGCGTGGGGACCAGTGCTGTATACGGTTTGACTGTGTGCACCAGTGATGATTATTGCAATGTCATGGGAATAACCGTTTTCACGAGCATGTGCAGAAACGTTAAGTATATAATCACGCAACTGCTTGTGTTTGCAGTCTGCGTTGCTTCGCGGTACTTTTCGAGTGAATTCTTGCCATTGTGTGTATTATGTACAGTTAGGGTTGAATGCTTGGCATGTAGAGTGATGCATTAAAAATCAAGGCGAGCTACGGAATCGCCTCGCCTCTCAAAGAACGAAAATCCCCAAATCATAAATCCGTTGTAAACTGGCTTGCTGATTATTTGCCTGTTGGATCCTTTAAAGAGTCACATTTACGGCCGTATTGATTGCAAATGGTGAAGTTTGGCGGTGTATTTACGTTAGGCAGGTCCAAACTAACCGATGATGTCATGAGTCCTTCCTCGTTGTTTGACCTCGTTTTTTTCAGATTTTTGGCTTGGAGGTTTCGAGGAAAAGACATTTTTACCCTGTTTTAGCGTGAGGTGGGGGACTCGTAATAATTTTGTATATTTCTTTGGGGACTCCATCTATTGGAAAAATGTAAAAGCTAAATATTTCCAGAGCAGCCTAGAGCCACTCTTGAATTAATGTAGATCAACACCTTATAAGTCATGGTGACGTCACTAAAGAGATGTCATCTGCTATTGCAGATCAAACTATATGTGTAGTTTGAAGGTTATAGAAGTTTGAAAAGTTTGTCTTTATAACAGACAACAAATGCTCACATTTTGGGCTTTGCGTGGTAGTGGACTTTGAACCTTATGCTCAATGTGGAGTGTTTCAGCCAGCCACCGTGCTTCTGCACTACATACAGTTTAAATGTGGCTCAATACACACATGGTCTTTAAGTACATATCTTGAATAGAAATTGAGGTCAAACTGATATTATCTTTGTGTAAAAGTTTGAGCAGGCTCAAAGACAATCTGATGTAAAACATTGGATGAATGGATAAGTAGTTCTTGAGATATAACTTTTGGTTATTTTCAACTTCCGGTTTGAACTGGAAGGTAAGGTCAAATGGGGTAACACTCTTTGGAGCATTTGTTAAGTTTGTAAAGACCGTTCCGATGATGTATAGATTGTAAAATTCCAATGTATGGTTCAGGAGTTATGATTTGTTTCAATTATTAAACCTTGATTTAATGTAATTCAATACCTGATGACGTCATCAAGTTAGTGTCGTCTTGATATTGAGAGTCAAATGTTTGATGAGTTTCAATGTTCAATTCAATTTCAATCTTGAGTATATGCTGTAGATAAGTCCTGAAAGTGATTTTTTGAAGATAAAAAACAAAGGCAAATTTTGACCTTCCGGTATGAATGCGGCATACAAAAATGGACACGTTTGCCACCATTGCTTATCATTGTCTTATAGCGTACCATGTCAGATTTTCGGCTGTGATGTTATCGATTAAAGGCTGTTGCTTACGGCCAAGACAACATTCAAACCCGGTGATAATTATGGAACCTTTGGTTTTTTTTCCTTTATCAAGTCACAGTTTCATTGTGACAACAATATTTTCAAAGGAAAATTATTACTCAAAAAGCTCAAACAAATTATGAGAAATATTACCGCAGAGATGGGCACGGAAATGTTTTCAGAATACGGACTCGAAGTGTTTAAGAAAATGGATTTATAAATGTTCAAACAATTTTACTTTTATAAGATGAGCTAAAACATTAATGTTGAATGTGTTGATCTTATGGTTGAATCTGTTTACTTTTACCTCATTGTCCTCCAAGTCTGCTTTGGCCCTCTTAGGTGGTGTTTGAACAGGAGAAGGTTCAGGAGATGACGGTCTTTTAATTCCATATCCTTCCTCTGGCGTTCCTCTTCCTGAATCAGTTGTGCTCTCAAGGGAATCTAATATTTCCTGTTAAAATAAAGTTATTGACAAATGAATATTTCAACAATATGGTAAAGAACAGAGTGATGGTACTGCTTCTACTTCACTGAATTTTAAGCTTTTTCAAAGTTTATTTTACAAAACTACTTGCCAGTATTACTGTACAAAATCATTGACAGTTTTTCTATAGACTGTGCAAGTCTCGCGCATATCGAAAACGAGAAAAAAACTCGAAAGAACATTATATTTTCTATAAAATCAAATCTTCTGTTTAAATTATACTTATACACATTTCTTGAAAATAAAAATACCCATAGCAAGTTGTTATAAATTAATTTTAAATTTGTGTATAATACAAATAATTTGTTTAAATTAACATGGAAACAAAATTAAAACATGGGTCGAGGATGCTTATCGTTAGAAACCCTATTTGCCAATCACGCCCAAATGTGTGCGTATATTACATAGGTCTAGACAACATGACCGTCAGTTGGGCAAAATTCTTAATTTTTTACAAGTGGATGCGGAGGTCAAGCCTTATTCTCAGGTTTTCTTCGTTATTTTGTTGAATTGATTTTACTTGCATATTGTCAACCACTTAGTATTACATTCACAATAACATATGTAATTTTCATAGCCATAAACTACGTTAAACTAAAATAATTTACAAAAAAAATCCCGCCCACATAAAACGCCATATGATTGGCCATCACAGGTGTAGGTCACGGTGTTGTACATCTCCCCACTCCTACGCTGAAGGGAGCTAGCAGCACTATGGCTCCGCAGCAACCAACCAATGTGGGCACTACGAATGGTGTGAAGTCACCTGAGCCCGTTTTCCATGCTTGCCCTTTATGCTTTGTCAGGTGTGGGGTTTACATTTTCCCTTGCCGGCCGGCCTGGTCTTAGGCTTTCGTTCCATTTTTCATGGTTGAAAGTCTTTTCATTTGAAAACGCAGCAAATATCTCTCTCAAAACACTGACATTTTAATAAGCTTTCAAAAAAAGCAAATAATGTAACAGAAAGACTGAAAAATTTGAGTGTTTTATGTGCGTGACGTTTTGTGTGTGTGCGCTGGCATCCTGTGTGTATTGTATTGCACAAAATGCAGGTCGAAAGTGGAATTCTATCATCGCCCAGTCAGACAATTTCCTCTCTAAAAGCCATGAACTTACTCTCCCATATTCTTCATAGGTCAGTAATTTTTGTGAAATAATTTAGCTCTTCACGTTAAAAACTTGTTGTTTTGTTCGTTCTCTAAAACATGCCTGTGTTCGTTTGAACAGAACGTTCATTTGAATTGAGAGTGTATTGTGGTATGTAATATCGACGCCCACACACGCCTCTAGGTTTGCATGATGAACTGTGTTTACAGTTTGCACAAATGTTAAACGTTGAAAGCTGAATTTATTCACCAAAAGGGTGAATCCAAGAAGAATATGTGACATCCAAAACCCATCGTCTAAAAATATATGCTGATGTTAATAAGGTGACAGTAGTAGCTTCTTACAGGTAAGATTTGAGTTATGGAGCTCTGAAAATTGTCTACCCCTGAAATATCTACATTAGGACTCTATAACTGTGTACAGCACAGAGGAAGAGTCTTAGAGCTAGCAGACTACTTGCTGGAAAATGTGAATGCTCTCTGGAAATGAATCAACTGGTTGCTCAATTATTTTTGAGTGACTCATCTGAAACCAGAGGTTTTAAAAAATCTGCCAATTAAAATAATAAAAGGTTAGTGCTCTAGTCACAGTTTTTGTTTTAAGTAACACATTCCGAACTCACCGGACTCTTGCATGGATTTACAATTCTCAATGAGGGAGATAATTCTTGTGACAAAGGCTCCTTGAAGAAGACAGAGCCCTCTCCTGATAAAGTTGTCCCTCCTTCAATTTGTCCTTTTTCGTCTTCTGCTAAAGTTTCCTGAGAGGTTTAAGGATCAATGAGTACTTTTACATACAACCAATGTTGATTAAAAATCATGTGGAGCTGGATTGTGCAGCTGATATTTCATGTCTTTAACTGATGTTGTGGCCAGAGCAACATCCTTCTTCAAATCTGTTATAGTAAGTTGTTCTCCATCTTTGTTGATCCCCTTCTCTTCTATAGTAGCATTCTTAAATACCTCTTGCAGGCTCTTGTATGTAATCCTAATCCCTCTAACATAATAGACAATTCTGATTTAAATATGCATCGGGACTCCTCATATGCCTGGGATTTTGGCCAATTGTTCACAATGCAAGGCTAGTATTAGTAAAGCAAAAGTAAACCCTGTACCAACTCCCAAGCCAAAATGGCTCATCAGGCCGGTGTTCATATCCAGTTTCATTGGCATTAAATGTCTGAGAACATTTCTATTCGCCCTGGACAAGATGCCAGCAGGTTACTTCCAAGCTCTCTCAGCTACCCGTT